>CAUYSK010058300.1:0-27167 GCA_963575035.1 Avahi laniger
GTTCTCATCTGGAGCAGCTGCTGCTTCTTATTTTTGAATTTTCTTCCATCCAGAACCTAGATCGCCATCAAAGCACCCACAAACAAAGCCAAAGGTTCTTACCCAACATATGCTACAAACACGTATGAGTGAGGTGAGGGAGAAAAGACCTATCTAAACAAAAGAAAATCCAAAAATAAGAGTGTCCTTTATGACAGTGGTCCCCAACCTTTTTGGCACCAGGGACTGGTTTCATGGAAGACAATTTTTCCAGGGACCGAGGGGTGGGGTGGAGGGGAGGAGGATGGTTTCAGGATGATTCAAGTGCATTGCATTTATTGTGTGCTTTATTTCTATTATTTATTACATTGTAATATATAATGAAATAATTATACAACTCACCATAATGCACAATCAGTGGGAGCCCTGAGCTTCTTTTCCTGTAACTAATCTGTATTTGCAGCCACTCCCCAGCACTAGCATCACTGCCTCAGCTCCACCTCAGATCGTCAGGCATTAGTCTCATAAGGAGAGCAACGTAGATCCCTCGCATGTGCAGTTTACAGTTCGGTTGGTGCTCCTATGAGAATCTAACGCTGCAGCTGATCTGACAAGAGGCGGAGCTCAGGGGGTGATGTGAGTGATGGGGAGCAGCTGTAAATACAGAGGAAGCTTCACTCACTCGCCTGCTGCTCACCTCCTGCTGTGCGGCCCAGTTCCTAACAGGCCATCGACTGGTACGGGTCTGTGGCCTGTAGGTTGGGGACCACAGCTTTATGACAACTTAAAGGAAATTTCTTTAGGGCCTCAGCACCAGGAAGAGTTGTGCTGCTTCTGACTTGCTTTATCCTGGAGACACCGGGAACCATATGGATGATATTTCTCTCTTGGTACTGGCTGGTAGAAAGCACAGATCCAAATCTGGGCTCCATTTCCAGCAAATGTACTGAACCTTGCAGAACACATTATTCAATTCACATGACCCTAGCTTCATTTTTGCCCTCCCTTTACCCTTTGTCATGAATTCTTTAACATAACTATTATTATCATTATAACATTCTATATTCATAAGGATATTTCTCTAGTATGTAATTTGTATATTGTCTCAAGTCATTTCTGAAAATAATAATATATATAAAAGGATACTTTGGGGGGACTTCTGGGGTAAATGACACAATGAAAGTCTCTATGCAAAAGCTGTGGGACCCCTGATGAAGGCAAGGTTTCCTCTCCTTGGCCTTGGTGGGGAGCGTGGATGGAGTGTCACCCAGGGAGGTGACACTTGGAAGGAGGTCTCAGAGGGGTGGGAGCATACTCCCAGCGGAAGGAAATGCATGTGCGTCAAATCAGAGAAGGGAGAGGCAAATTTAGGGGACAATGAGAAGAGACAGAGGTGGGTGTACACAAGGACAGATGGGACTCAGACTGCCAGGGATCACGGATTACAGCCCCTGGGTCACAGTAAACCAAGACATGTTTTGAGTAGGAAAGAGAAAAGAAACAATCAGGTCTGTATGCAATGACCGTAAAAGGATGACTCTGACAAAAGTCGGAAAAATGACACCCAAGTGAGAAAAGATCAGGTGGAAGGTGACATCAGCAGTCCAAGTCTGACTCAGAAGGACCTCAGCTAAGAGACGTGGCGAGAAGAGAGAGCAAGGAGAGAGGGAAGATGCTTCCCAGGCAGAGCCCAGAGGGTTTTCCAGTTTGTCTTCCCTGACACCCAGCACATCCCTTCGCTCATCGTAAACCCACGTTTATTAATCTCCCGCGAAGTGCCTGAGACCACAGGGTTCCGGGGACACAGAGGGGCTCTCAACAGGCCAGGGAGACAGACAAGTTCCGTGGAGCTTTACAAGGACAGGATGCTGAATATATACATACTAAATCAACGGGGTGTGGGGGGTGTGATACAGAATGTTCAGAAAAATCACATTCATCCCCACCCCCACCCCCTGGCCAAGAAAGGCACAGCGATCTTGGGACATCAGACCAATGCCTCTTTTGAAAGCGGTTCTATAAAAGGCAAAGCCGAGGGACGAGAATGGAAGCCGGGCAGTCTGGGTGTGGGATGACCCTCAGAAAATGGGTGAGATCAGACACTGCTATCTCCGTCCTGGCGCTGGAAGCCAGACTGTGCCCCCCTCCAAGCTGCAACCCGATGCTTCTTTCTTCCTCTGTGACTATCCTTAAAGGCTTGACAAGTGTGAGTCACTGTGACGAGAATAGCACCATTCCTAAATAGCACGCCTTTATATATTTTGTTTCTGTGTTCATATTTGCCACCTTGTCACTGTGCCTTCCAAACAACTGCCCCCATGCAACAAACTCCCCTCTGATCTCTGGATCAGACTTCCCTGGATTGGATGGAAAGGCAAACACACGTCACCCCTGGCTCAGGCTCAGTGGGACACTTCCCACCTACCCACCCGCTGTGCCCCTCTTCTCCCAAAGGTCTCAGCACGGCCTCTTTCTGATAACCGGAAACTATGAACCCAGTGTTCCAATTAAGTAACCTTTATAATCTCCCAGAGCCAGAGAGAAGCACAAATGAAACAAAATGCTTCAATTCAAACATAAGCACTATTCTATTCTAAAAATACTGCTCTAATCAAAACTCACAAACCACTTGGACTTTAGATTTAACTTCTCATTTTCTGGTTCCTTCTACCAAGTATGCATTAGAGAATACTTTAATAAGTGTCCCCATCTCCAAGAAGCCTTCCTTGATTGCATCACTTTGTGCTCTCTTAAGACCTGCCTCTACCACAGCACTTGCCAAGCTGTATTATAACTTTCTGTCTCCTCCAACAGTCTGTGAGTTTCTTCTCTCGTGTCAGGAAGTGTATCTTATTATCTCTGTACATCAGCATCTGATGCACTAATGCATATATAGCAGGCATTCAAAACTGCGGCATAAACCACAGTGAGATACCACCTCACACCCATTAGAATGGCTACTGTCAAAAAACTGAAAATGACAAGTGTTGGTGAGGATACGGAGAAATTGGTCCCCTTATGCACTGTGGATGGGACTGTAAAATGGTGCAACCTTTATGGAAAACAGTATGGTAGTTCTTCAAAAAATTAAACATAAGATTACCATAATGAACCCAGCAATTTGACTTCTGGATATAAACCCAAAAGAACTGAAAGCAGAGACTTGAACAGATTTGCACATCCATGTTCATAGCAGAACTACTGACAATAGCCAAGAAGTGGACGCAACCCAAGTGTCTATGAACAGACGGGTGGATAAACGCAAGGCGGTATGTACATACAAGGAAATATTATTCACTTAAAAAGGAAGGAAATCCTGACACATGCTACAACGTGGATGAACCTTGAGGACAATATTCTAATGACATAAATCAGTTACAAAGGGACAAATACTGCATAAGTCCACTTATACGAGGGACCCAGAGTAGTCAAACTCTAGAGCCAGAAAGTAGAACGGTGGCTGCCAGGGGCTGGGGGGAGGGAGAATGGGAGTTGTGTAATGGGTACGGAGTATTTGTTTTGCAAGATGAGAAGAGTTCTGGAGATTGGTTACACAACAATGTGAATATATTTAACACTACTGATGTATGCCCTTAGAAATGGTTAAGATGGTAAATTTTATGTTACGTATATTTTACCACAATTAGAAACTTTTAAAATGTAAATCAGACCATGATAGTCCCTGCTTAAAACTTCTAGTGGCTTTCCACAGAACCTGAATTTTTTTTTTTTAAAGTGGCAGGATGAATCACATTATTTCGGGGGAGGAGTCTTCTGAGGCCAGTCAGGTGAGTTAATAACTATCATCTCTTCTGGAATGCAGAACATTAAGTGGAATATGGAAACCCCTCTGGGTCCGTGTGACACCAAGCTGATGAGTCCTTTACTGCTTGACCACGTGCAGAACTGTGAGGCCCACGTCCGAGAGGGCCCTCCCCACGGTGCCGCCATGACACCCGCCAAACACATTGGTCTGGGGAGGAGAAGGGGCTCACGGATTTCCTGCTCTCAACACAAATAAAGCTCAGAGACACCTCCAAGAAAACAGAGGGCCAGATTTTAAGAACAAGTGCTAACCATTTCACTCCTATGAATTTCCAGGACGGAATCTGCCATCCTAAGAGGTACAAAAATTTATTCTTGCCATGGGTCAGCCCAAAACAAGAAATAGTGATGCTTTAGCCTGCAGCCAGATTTCAGTGGAGTTGCCCCAGGAAGAAAGAAGCAGCATAAAAATTTGCTCACAGAAGAAGTTTTATATTCGCATTTACCACAAGTCCTGCAGGCAGAGTGCTGGTGAAGGGAACCCTCCCAAAGAACCAGCAAAATTAAAATGTACTCAAAGCCTTTTTACTCCAAATTAGATTATATTTGATAGAAGAAAAATAACGAAGTTAGGGATTAAGGTATTTAATCTTATATATCCATAACTACATCTATAACTGTATCTATAGCTGCATCTACCTCTACCCCAAGCTAGTTCTCTTCATTTCCCCACAGAGGAAAAGTGCTGATTTCTAAGTAAAATACTGGGCATGTAGGTAAAATTTGCGATGGATTCTCATTTAGCAGATCAGTTTCTAGCAAAAACAGTGGAGTAAGGCGTGGAAACCGAAGCTCCCCAAACTATAAAGATCCTCTTGGCACGAGTAGGCAAACTTAGGCAATTTGCATCTTGGGAGCCTTGCAAACTGAGTGGTCCCCAGGTGACAGACCTCAATATAGCCAAGAATGATGCCCTTGGAGTATTTCCTAACAAAAACATGCACGCAATGCTCATAATCAAACCCTCCCCATTTTCAGTGGTTTACCCACTGACTGAATGTAGCCAAACACCTACAGAGTACCTATTAGGGGTCATTAGGTAATTTGCCCAAGGGGCAAAGATGGAGAACCAACATCTGAGTCCACTTTGTCCTCGCTCCCATGCTTTCAGTTTCCATCTGAACTGATGAATCCCCAATCCATCTCGCATCCCATTTCACTGAGCTTTAGACGCTAAGCCATGCTGGCACTTTGTAAGTGCTAAAAATTATTTGTTGGGTAAAAGAACAAATGCATCATTGAATGAATACATGCTGTTTAAATACTGCTGATTCGCTGGCATAGGAAAGCTTGTAAAAATCAAGTATGTAGCTACCCTAATTGCAGAAACTAGGGGTGGTTTTGTTTCAACCAGCAAGGTGTGCTCAAGAGACGAGCTGGAGAAATTAGAGTGAAAGGCTCTGTGTACACTCCCGAGGGACAAGCTCATTTAGTATTTTAATTGGCTCAAATACACACGTGTGCACCTTGAGGCACGTGCGGAAAGAGAAAAGCCAATTCTCGTTCCCAATCCCCAGAGAATTTTAACAGGGTTGTTTTTAAAACACTTGCCTCACAGCTGCCCCTGCGGAGTTTAGCTGTTATTTGGATCCTGCAGAGAAAAATGCACCGAGTCTTGTTGTTAGTCTTCTAGAAAGGGAAATGCAGAGGACTAATCTCAAATGTTTGGGGTCAAGTCTTGCAAGGAATGTGGCTCTTCATCAAACCGAATGGCTTCTTCTTTAGCAGGGAGCCCAACTGACTCTGAGTCATGGAGAAACGAGGGCGGTAATTCCCCAGTTCCAGAGAATACGAGAATCACTTCCAAGTAACAGATCGATGTGCTAAGTATCACTATATTAAACCAGAAAGAGGATCTGACATCTCAGAAAATCGTATATGTGACCACGCATTCGTCACCCTCAAATGTCCCAGTGTCTATTCAAACAATCCTGATTCATTCACACAGACGTACCAATTCAGACTTGGGGATAATTCATTCGAAATGGGATGGCTACTTTCATTTGCACATCATTCACACAGAAAATGAAAAAGAAAGTAATGAAGTGGTATAAATAAGATATAAATAAGACTGGCTTGCCTAACCCACTGAAACAATCATATGTTTAAGGATCTTAGTATATTAATTACATGCATGAAAACTGCTGCTCCTGATGTTGAGTGAGGCAAGTTCCACAGAGCCTCAACTTTGTCCATTTTTTTTTACAGCAGAGTTACACTGCGTTCCTGAAAATAATAATTTCGTAACACCTAATAAAATAGTATTTCTGGCTTTTCGCCAGTTCAGACTGGTTTTCGCTCCCCACTATGGTATCATTCTGAGATTACGGTACCTGAGCTCAGAAGCAAAAGACAAGGAGACGTACGTCCCACGGACAACCAAGAGAGGATGTGCACACACCAGCCTTGCACTTATATGTTTATGTCTTTGAGGCCCTGAAACTAGTGTCTAGTATTCCAAGGTGACCGTTTAAAGTTAGAGAACTCTCATTTTGAAATAAAAATCTTAGTATATGTATTACAAGACTCATTGTGATCACACTTTGTACCTACCTAGACTACTTCTTCAAAATCTTTCAAAGTCATTATCAATATCGGCTTCTTTACCTTCCTCCCCTGCATAAAAAACAGAAGCCATCAGTAAGAGATTAATTCAAAAGGCAGTGAAATTCTTTTTTGCCTATGTGTACTCCTTAATTCACCTACAATTTATGTCGTTCATTTTTATTTTATGTTATGGCATTTTTTTTGCGGTAAGAACACTTAACATGGGATCTACCCACTTCAACTTTTGAGTGTACGATCCTGTATTGTGAGCTATAGGCACAGTGTTGTGCAGTGAATCTCCAGAACTTATTCCTCTTGCTTAAGTGAAATTTTATGCCCCTTAAAAGACAGAACTACAAGACTAACAGAAAACAATTAACACAATGGCAATAGTAAATCCCTCTCTATCAATAATTACTTTCAATGTAAATGATTTAAACGTTATTCATTTTACAAATAGTTTCTGTTCAAGTCAAACAGTCGATGATAAATTATGGAAAAGCACCAAGTCTGGTTTCCCAGGCCCTCACAGCAGCGGACGTGTCCTCAGCCCTGGCCAGAGGGTGGAGGGAGGGCCTGGAAGCTCAAGGCTGGTCCCAAGTCCGCCTCGGGCACATGTCCTGCAGGCCCCGGCCGTGGAGACATGCAGTCCTCACTGGGAGGACATGCAGTGACAGGAGTGGGTTTGGAATCCCTTTCATCTGCTTCCCCTTTTAAGAATACTATGTGTAGGCCGGGCGCGGTGGCTCACGCCTGTAATCCCAGCACTCTGGGAGGCCGAGGAGGGCGGAGTGTTCAGGAGTTCGAGACCAGCCTGAGCAAGAGTGAGACCCTGTCTCTACTAAAAAATAGAAATAAATTAGCTGGACAAGTAAAAATATATATACAAAAAATTAGCCAAGTCTGGTGGCGCATGCCTGTAGTCTTGGGAGGCTGAGGCAGGAGGATCGCTTGAGCCCAGGAGTTTGAGGTTGCTGTGAGCTAGGCTGACGCCACGGCACTCTAGCCCGGGCAACAGAACCAGACTCTGTCTCAAAAAAAAAAAAAAAAAAAATACTATGTGTAATTTTTAATTTTTTCCAGCCACATGCTGATAACTTTATGTGTCTGTGAGTGTGTGTGTGCATGTTGTATAGAAAACAAATGACTTGCCTTCCAAGCTAGGCAGAACAGCTGTTTCTTACTTATTGGGATTAGAAGATAACCCACTTCCATTTGTCATCTTGTCCAAGCCCATGAACGTCCAATAGTCACTGATTCAGAAAAGATCAGCCACTTTGGCTGTGGCAGAGGGAAGACAGACCTCTCCCTGTTTGCCAGCATGCTGAGTTTTGGTATCATCTTGGTTTTTAAACTCAACCGTGCCTCCCCATAGAAAGGAAAAGCTTCAAGCCCGGAGCCCAAATACATCTCCTCTCTTTAATGAGAGCGCATATTCCTTCACCCTAAATTATTAAATGGAGCCCCAACTCCCAAGGATGTTATCAAAGCAATTTAAATCATCGCCCTCAAAAGTTTCATTGAACATGGCAGTCGTTTCCCCCACCGGTGTCAGGCACAGAGGAAGGGCAGGCTTTGGCTGCTGAATGGTTATGAGGCTGAATCATTCCCTCCGGGGATCCAGAAGCAGAGATACGTGAAGGACACATGGCTCGGTCTGACACCTGGCATTTGCCTCCCTCGCAGTCATCTCTGCACTAAACCCCGTCACTTCTACCACTTTGTAGCAACAGTGCTGACGACACGGGGGGCAGCCCATACACCCCACAAGGGCCAGGACTGTGTTCTCAGGGTCCACACACAGCAGACACCTGGCCAATACCTACGGAATGAAAACTGACATTGTACATTTCTGGAATGCACAAAGCCCAGGTAAAATCATAGTGTAACAAACCCTATCTCTGTGCAAGCCTCAGTTTCCTCATCTGTACAATGGGGCAAATAATTCCCACATCTTAGGTCTGCTGTGAGGAATTCCTGAGGTGACATACAGTGAGCACTTGACACATGGTAACTTCCTAAACAATAGTTCCCATACTCTCTCGTATGCAAGGACTTACGATGGAATAGTTCAGTACAGGTGGATCAAAACATCACCTAGGAGAAAAGTTAATACTATGGCAAGAGCACTGGCCTTAAAACTGACTGAACAAGGGTGGGCCCCCAGCTGGACACGGGTCCTTCGCCAGTCCTTCTCTCCAGACTCAGGTCTTCTCACCTGTAGAATGAGAATTGGGCCCCAGTGATCTAAGGCCCTGTGGGCAGAGTCTACATTTCTCTGCAGGGGCATGAATGAAAGGCCCCGCACTCTTGCTTTTGTGACTCCACTTGTCAGCTACGAGAATAGTGACCCAATATCTGCAAGTCACTGATGTGAAACCCTTCATGTGCCCACCATGGAGACGGGAAAACCCATGATCACACATCAGCACTGCATCCTTGCTTAGTGCCCTCAAAAAGCTATAATTTTTTGAAATCAGATTCTATATTTTAGAGTTAAAATGGCCTTAGCCTGCCAACCTCGGAACTTGGTCTCCTCACACCCAAAATAAACGTATATCAATATCCCACAGAAGGCACAAGCCTGTGCACACATGGTGGACACACACACACACACACACACTGAAATCCTGGAAATAAAAATGACGCACAAATCTGAAGGATCTGGATTAAAAATACAGTGACCTGAATATACCTTTACCTTTAGAAATAGAAAAACTCAGGCAAGCAGAAAGAAGATAGGACAATCTGGCTCCAGCCGTCCTGCACGATCAGCTCAGAGGGAAACACGGGGTCTGAACCAGAAAGAAAAAGGAGCAGCTTCTGCACAAACCGACCCTAGGAGACATCGAGACCTGACCATGCCCCTGAGCCAGGCCCAATTTCTTTCCCTCTTTTCTGTTTTTCTAATCATACTTATATTTTACTTCTGTTAATATATGTATTTCCTTATATTATTGTTCCCCCGATTATTTGTTTTTGCAAAAAGCACAACCATTATTTTACCAATATATAAATTTACATAAAGAAAACACACAGATCCTGAGTTCCATGAGTTTTGACAATTATAAACACCTGTTGCGTCACCAACGTCCAAGAGAAGACCTAGAACAGTTCCACCACCCACAAAAGTGCCTTCATGCCGCTTTGCAGGCAATTACCCCACCCCCAGAAGAAAACACACTGTTACCTCATCACTAGAGATTATGTTTGCCTGTTTTAGAACTTCAGATCAGTGGAACCATACGGTTGGCATTTTTTCTATTTGGTTTCTGTTGTTCAGCATACTTTTTGGAGTCATCCATTGTGTTGTGCATTCCAACAGTTCATGCCTCTTTAGTGCTGAACAGTGGTCCTCAGAGTGAAGACACCGGTTCACGTCTCATTCCCCTGTTGATTGACATTTCAGGCCTGAGTCTCAGCTTGGCACCCTTTCTAGTGATGCTCTTTCTAGACTTGTTTATTCGGCTATTGCCTACACTCTCACAGTGCAGAAAGAGAATTGGGAAAACTATTAGTTCAAAAAGAAAATCAAATCTATAGTTATAAATTAGTTTGAAAACATGTAAAATGGAAGTAATCCATAACAGAGTTATGTTTACTCAGAATAAAGTCAGCAGCCTTAATTATTTTTATTATTAAACCACAAAATTAAATGAGCCGGGCATTCTATTGAAGAAGTTAGAAAAACAAAAAATAAAGAAATGGGAAGTGAAAAATAGGTATAAAGGCAGAAACTAATGAATTAGAAAATAACAAATAAATTCCAGGTTGATAAATAAATGCAAGAAATAATTTAATATAATCAAAGAGAATTTTCTGGCAAATCAAACTTATAACAAAGATAAAATTATTTGCATATTCAATTTTATAATTATATGCCTTGAAACCATGAGATAATTAAAATAATAACTCTGAAAATTAGTACATAGGTCCAGTGACATGATTGGATATAAGGTACACATAACATTAAAATTAAAAATCAACACCTTTCCTAAAGCAAAAACCAATTAGAATACATAATGTGAAATACATCAGTGAAAACATTAACAAATAAATAACTGTCTAGGAATAACCCTGGCAGTAAATGTTTAGAAAGATATAAAATATTGAAACCAATGAAGAAAAACAGTCTCCTCCTAAATGGGAAGACTGAATACTATTAGGCAGAGAGTTTTTACAGACCAGGATTTCACTATAATAGACTTCGATTCTAATCACAATCCCAGGAGAATTTGGGGTCAATCCAACAAAGTAGTTCTTAAGAATTATGGCAGCATAGGAACATAAGAAGAGTTAAAATTCTTTTAGTTAAAATCATGAGAGGGATTGCCTGAAGATATTAAAAATTTTAATAAAGATGTGATAATAATTAAAGTTATGTTATTCTAATAAAATGATCAAAAAACAGACCCACAGAACAAAATCAAGTCCAGTAGTCATCCAACAGAGGCACAGAAACTTAATATGATAAAGAAAGTGCTACAAACTAAAGACTCTGTTATTTATCAAATGGTGTTGGGGAAATTGGCTATTTGGGAGTTAATTCTGAATGGATAAATTAATTTATTAAGGTTACTATATTAAGGCTAATATACCAATAATCATGCATATGCTTCTATTATTAACTATTAGGTGCTTAAGCTGTGTGTCAGGCATTGTGCCAAAGGATTTACATGCATTGTCTCACTCAATGACTCCTAGATGATCTATTCCAACCAACCCCCTTATAAACATGGAATCCAAGGCCCAGAGAAGGTAGGTGATGTGGCCAGGGTCACACAGCCAGGCAGAGAGCCAAGATGAGGGCTGTGTCTAGTGCTATGTCTATCTAATCACACTGTTTCCAATTATCGCCTTTTATAAATGAACACGGGTCTCCAGAGCCTGAACATCAGCGTGCACGACAGCAGTAATCCACAGCAGAGACTCATAGAAAATCGAACAATATAAGCAAATGGAACTTCAGGGACGGTTTTCAGAAACAGAAGCTAAGGATTCAAATCAGGATGTGACCAGCCAACACTGGTGCTTTTGTTGAAATTGTCAAGGGAGTTTTTAAAATAGACCCAGCACCCAGGACCTTGGCTCGCTGCCTCTTTCTGCAGTCAGCCACTCTGCAGCCCAGACCTCTCTGCTCCTGTGCTGGGCCTGGGCTCGCCAGGGGCTCCGGAAGCAGTGGAGCCTGCCGGGGCCATCCTTTCCCCCCACCACTCCTCCAGCCTCCCTGCAGTACCTTCCCCACAGCACCCTTTGCAATCCAGAGCAGGTCCGCAAATGAGCATACTCCAGAACAGCCCCCTGGACAAAACCTTTGCAAACACTCTTATCATAAAGCAAAACATGTAACCCACTGGGGGAAGACACACGCGCCTGCAATCACACACACGTGCAAGCACACCCTTGGCATCACCATTTAGCAGCTCTTCAAAAACAACACGTTCAACTGCTCATAGGTACAGGGTTTCTTTCGGGAGTGATAAAAATCTTCTGCAATTGGATGGCAGTGATGATTGTACTTATTATGAATTCACTTAAATCCACAGAATCATATACTTGAAAACAACGAAAATGGTAAATTTGATGTTATGTGAACTTTATTGTAAGAAAAACACAAAATTTTGGAAGAGAAAATGAAAAAAATATTTAAATATTAAACTATATATAAATATATCTCTACATTTACATGTATAATTAAATAATGTATGTAAAGGCAAAAAACTCAGAATATTCAAATTTAGTAATTTCCTTATTAATTATGTCCAACAATGATTCTGATAATAAAGCACAAAACAAGATTGCAAAGAAAAAGACGAGTGGCCCAATGGTGGATGCATCAGGGGAGGAAACTTAAACACATGCTCCCGGTCTGACAGTATCTGACCCTGGACTCCTCACTTCTCATCATTGGACCTCAGTTTCCCAATATGTAAAATGTGTACATTGAGTTATATAGTTTACGGCCTTTTTCAACTATGTGAACTAAATGATGTGTTAGTGCTATTTTAAATACATCGCCTAAAGAAAAATCTAATAAAATGCTACCCTCCTCAAAAGAAATGGATCCAGAAACAATATATCCTTTAGGGTCAATTAACTCTTCTCTCTGGCACTCTCTAGCAGGGCTTCCTCCAGCAACTCCTGTCACCCTAATCCAGTTCTGAACCTGTGGCACCGTCTGGATTTCCAGATGAACACAGGCATCAAAGCAGGGGAGGAGGGAGCAGAGCCACGACCAGGAACCCACCCAAATGCACGGCCTCCGCACTGACACTGGGCCCCTGAGCATGCAGCAAGATCACCCTGGAGAGACTCGGGATGCTCAAACACCTCAGAGATCTGACGTCTGCCTCCGAAATCAGAGAAGCACATAAACAATTTCCACAATGATCCAATCAGCTCGGGACTTATAGTCAGAAAAAGACACTCACAGGATGCCGGAATGATGCCGGGAAGTACAGCTGACCCTTGAACAAATGGGTTTGAACTGTGTGGCTCCTCTCATACAAGGATTTCCTTCCTCCTCGGCCACCCCTGAGACAGCAAGACCAACCCCTCCTCCTTTCCTAAGGCTACTCAACATGAAGATGATGAGGATGAAGACCTTTACCATGATCCAATTCCACTTAATGAACAGTAAATAGATTTTCCCTTCCTTATGATTTTCTTAATAACATTTTCTTTTTTTCATCTTACTTTATTGTAAGAATACAATATATAATACATATCACATGTGTTGACCGACTTTTTGTTACCAATAAGGCTTCCAATCAACAGTAGGCTATTAGTAATTAAGTTTTGGGGGAGTCAAAAGTTACATGTGGATTCTTGACTGCATGGGTCAGTGCTCCTAACCCTCGTGTTGTTCAAGGGTCGACTGTAAAAGGATGTCAGGAGCAAGAGCGGACGCACCCATTACTCCTATTTAGATGTGAGACAAGAGGCAGGAACCCTCCTCTTGGTCTAGTTGAGGTGAGTGTTTAAAAAGGACCTTAAAGATCACCTCTAAGAGATCTTCCTTTTTACAAATGAGGAAACTGAGGTCCAGGAAGGCTTCAAGCAAGACTCACAGCCATCACGCACCAGAGCTAGCGTGGATCCTGGGTCTCCAGATTGGAGCCCTTGGCCCCTTAATCACACCTGGATGGCTCCTGCTGTAAACTCCCCTCCTGACAGGCAGATACAAAAAGCCTTGGCAAGCTCAGAGCGAGTTTCCTTATTTGCAAACAGGAACTATCCCGGCCCTGTCTAGCTCACAGGGCTGGAGTGCAGAGGAAACAAAATAAAGCATTGTGAAGCCTTGCAAACGGCAAACCTCTACACAGACGTAAAGGAATGTAAATGATCATCAGGGCAAGCATTCTTAATGCCTATTTCAGTGAAAACTTTAAAAAACTTTTAAAAGGCCTAGTACAGAATAGAAAACACCCAGGGTTCCTTCACCCCGGGGATTTAGTAAATATTCACTTCCAGAAGTAATCAATGAGTGCAGAGCTGGATTTACTGTGAAGCTATTGAAGCTTAAGTTCAGGGCCCCTCATTGACACGGGCCCCTGCCAAAGCCTTGACAGGAGGGCAATGTGCGCACTTGGTCATACGTTTTTGTAAAATTTTCAAAAGGAAGATACTTTCATTGCAATCAGCTGATGGCCCAGTTCTCCCTCTGTTACAGTTTCCCCCAAGTGGCTGGGGGTGGGGGATGCAGTTATCTAGGATTTGTCTTTGGGGAATTTCGGTTGCGAATACATTGGGTTTAGCTTTACTATTACCTGGTTTTGATGGCTCCCAGTCTCTTGTATATTGTTGAGCTACCCTGCACCAGGAATAGCTTAAAAAATACTTATAATGTCATCAGTTCAAAGTGTATTTGTCTTAGTCTGTTTGGGCTTAAACAACACACATTTATTTCTCACAGCTCTGCGGGCTGGAAAGTGCAAGATCAAGACACCAGCAGATTCAGCGTCTGGTGAGGACCTGCTTCCTGGCTCGGGGACAACCACCTTAGTGCTCTCAACGTGGCAGAAAAGGACAAGAGAGCTCTCCGGTGTCTCTTTGGTAAGAGCTCTAATCCCATTCACGGCAGGGGCACTCTCCTGACCTAACCACGCCCCAAAGGCTCCGCCTCCTAATATCATCATCACACGAAGGGTTAGGGTTTTAACATGAATTCCGGGGGACACAAACATCGAAACCGTAACTACATGTAACGCAAGTGACCACAAGAAAACCTGAAACGCCCGGTAATTTTACAACTCTTACAACAAATGGATAGAGGTTGTTCCAAATTTTACAAAAATCCTAAAAACTTACATGACATTACTAAAATTGAGTTGTGAAGCTAAAGTTAATTTTCTAAATTAACCACTCGTTAAAAATCCAAGTATCAGTCAACTACACTGGAGGAAAGATTGAATTACCATTTTATTCTCTTAATAGAAAAGGATATTTGAAATTGCTGCTATAGTGAAGAGGCAAATAATATGTCGTCAAAAAAGGTAGGAAAAAAAAAGATCCTAAATGTGTGTCTTATGTTATTTTTCTGGGTCTTGTGATGTTTGTGGTATTTGTCGGCTTTTTTTAACTCAGGAATTTGTTACGATTTATTTCTCATTCTAAATAGATACTTACTTTTGTACCTATTTGGTATTATTATTAATAATTAATTAAATCATTAAACTAAATCATTAATAATTTAAAGTTTTAAATTAAATTATTAGCAATTTAATTAAATAATTAAATTAAATTGCTATTAACAATTTCATGTCCTTTTTCTTAAACAGGGAGCCAAAACTGTAAAGCTGCAGGCCCCATTACACCCTGGGTGCCCCCCAAGTAGGGCTCTCTGATGTTTTCCACGTCCATCAGTGAACTCGCTTGTGAAAAAGAAAACTCAAAACTTCCTTTCATAAAAAGAAATGTAATGATTTTAAAGCATCTCCATTGAGGACCAAAAGAAAATGGATTTGAACAACAGCAGGTACAACAGTTACATACGAGAGAAAGAACCTTCTACCCGTGAGAGCTCATAGAACCCTTTTTCTAGAACTCTTTAAAAAAATACTTTGGAATAGATGGAAAAAAAAACCTTATTGAGTGCCCGCCGATGGGGACTCCCAGAGAGAGAAGAGGACCTGGCTTTTTAAGCTCAGTAAAGACCTACTATTCGTTTAACAAAGACTTATATGTAGGTGCCTCTGTATGAGAGTAAAGTGAAGGTGGTTATGCTGCAGTAAAATTAATAGAGTTCATCCAAGACGAAAATTGGAACCACAAATTGTAAGAGCAGGGAGAGAGGAGGCATGTGTTCTGTGACCCACTGGGCCAAGGAACATCACAGCGACCAGTGCCACCACGACTCCCAGAGGGTCCTCCAGCAAATGCCACCACCCTCGTGTGTACTGCTCACTCTCAGAACCCCTCCTGCCCTCAGCCTTCACCCCCTGCAAGCCCACTGCTCCCTCCCTTCTCTTGCCTTTCCCAGGTAGCCTCTAAGATGCTCTCCCAGCAGGTAACTCCTCTGTGGCTTCAGCCTCTTCCCAGGAAACCCCTCCCACCTTGTCTGCTGTACCTGAACTTGACCCTCCCCATAGAGGCAGACACCCCCCAACCCCTCACCCTCTCCCAAGGTGGACTCACCACCCTAGCCCTGAATCCACGTGGGACATTCTCCCGTCCCCAACCCATCTACACAGTGTTCCTCCTTCCTCTGCCCTTGTGCAAGATATAAATGCACTCCAGGCTCTCCAAACTGGCGGAGTTTCTTCCATCCACCCAATCCACAAATACGGAAGGAGCACTGCTACGTGCCTGGTAGAGTGCTACATGCAGGGCTTGGAATAGGGAGCAAAGAATGATAGGGCTCTTTCCGTTTCCCTTCTATCTGTTTCTTTCTGCTCTTCCTCCACTCCGCTGTGCGAATTTGATTACTTCCTCTACCACTAGGCTAAAAGGTCCCCATCTGGTTGCGTCTCAAACCTCAAATGTTTGCTAAACTGAACTGAAAATAAGGTGGGCTCCAGAGTGACTCTCGCTGTTGGGAATCGCAGCCTGCCAGCTGTCATTAGGATGAGCAAGCTTGAGCCACAGCGTTAGTTCACAAAAGAAAGCATCACACTGAACGGGTTTGGATTTCACGTAGCGTCCTTAACCACGTGGATGCTGTCTGGATTTGTCCCCACGAAAGCAAGGGTCACAGAAGGCACGGGAGCCCAGGCAGGGTGGCATTCTCATTGATCACCAGGCGAAGCTCGGAGAACCTTAAGAAAGAGTTAACACATAGGAACAACCTGTGACCTGGACCCTAGCAGAGATGAGACAGAATCAGATTTGTTCCAGAATAGCATCGGCTCTGGCAGAGAGCTCGTCTTCATCCCAGGAAGCTAACCTGAAATTCCAAATGAATTTTCAAAACATCAAGCAGAAAATCATAAATTGTTCCCACACTGGGAGGTGGTTAGGTCGAAATGGATTTTTCTGATATCAGGAAATATATATAATTTTCCCTCCAATTTAAAACTGCTGATACAATTTTCAGCATAAAGAAACAGTGGCACGTTGATACTGCGGGGCACTTCAGAAAGGGCTCGATTCAGCAATATGATCACAAAGGGAAAAGTGAAAGATGTCAGAAGATTGCAAATAAAAAGAGATGATGCACTATTATTATGCATGATGCTCATTAGAATTCGACTGAAAAGCCGCCTCGTGGACCTTGGAATATTTCTGGGCTGTCACAATACACGGGAGTCAAATCCAACCCAAGCTGCATCAGCGGGTCTGAAATTCCTTTCTCCAGCCCACGCAGCTGGACGTTTGCAAATTCCAGGAAATGGGCTATTTTCCTGTCTGCACATGAGCTAGAACTAATGTGAGCCAATTCCTTCAAGCTAAATGGCATTCTTTTGTCTCTCCTTCCTCGGAGAGGCAGACGCACGCTGGAGGTCTGGGGTGACTGCCTCTGTGCAATCAGCAATGGAAAGGCATCAGAGGTTTTTCTACCTGCGCATTCACTGTGTGCACAATCGTAGCACTGTGGCCAGGACAGCAAATCAGCCAGGATCCCAGACGGTTGCTTCTGGACAGGGTCGTATGGGGAGATTTCTCCCGGAGTTAACCCTTGAGGATGGCAAGGAAAGCCTTAAAAATTAATTTGTCAATCAAGGCTGAAACCTGCTGCCAGCCCACCTAAGAACGGATTCTCCTCCTACGACAGAGCTGTTGGGTGCTCTCTGCTATGGACTAAATATTTATGTCCTCAAAATTCCACAGAGTGGTATAATGGCCTTTGAAGACTCAGAATAGGGGAGGGTGGAAGGAAGATGAGGGATTGAAAACCACCTATCGGGTATAACATATACTATCTGGGTGACAGGTACACTAAAAGCCCTGACTTCACCACTATTCAATTCATCCATGTAACAAAAAAAACACTATACACCCTAAATCTATTGAAATAAATAAATTTTCCCATTGAACATTTTTAAAAATTGCTATGCCGAATCCCCTAAGTGACGGTATTTGGAGGTGGGGTCTTTGGGAGGTAATGAGGTCGTGAGGGTGGAGCCCCCATGCTGGGATTAGTGTCCTTGGGAACAGAGCCAGCCCTCTCCCGCTCTCTACTCCCGCCACAAGGACATGGTGAGAAGACGAACGTCTGCAAACCAGGAAGACAGCCCCCACCAGAGCCCAACCATGCTGGCCCCTGATTTTGGACTTCCCAGTCTCCAGAGCTGTGAGGAATGTTTGTTGTTTGAGCCATTCAGTCTATGGTATTTTTGTTACAGCAGCCTGAGCTGACTGAGGCACTCTACATCTGAATCTCAGTCTTAAACCAGATGGTGCCCATAGTGGGCGTCTTGATGTCTCGCTGGTACGTAACATTGTGGAATAGCGTTGTATTTATTTCAGCAGGGCCTCCTTTTGGTCTCTCCTACCTCTGACAGCTGCTCAAACCTGGTAACCTTGGGTCTTCCAACAGCTGGTCCCATGGTTCCTACTTTTTCTTCTCTTTATGCATTCATGCGCTGAAACTATCTACACTTCTGGTGAGGCCTCCACCACCTCTGCACAGCTGTGGTTCTTATCTGCCCAACATCACACCCCCTTCCTCACGAGGACAAATCTCCTCTTCTCTCTGTGAACCCAAACCCATGGGGACCAGGGTGACCCTACTACTCCCCCAAGGAACAAGCAGGCATGTGACACAGACCAGCCCAATCACCAACCCCAGGCCCCATCCCCGGGCTGGGTTCTGACAGGCATAGGCCTCAAACCAGACCAGAGACTCTCCCAGGACATCTCTGATGGACCTTTCCAGGAGGACCCCCTTCTCCAGCTGCCATCTTATCCACCCTTTGTAGAAAACCTGTCTATAAGACACAAAGCGGGGCAGGGTCTTGAAGGCATTGCTTGTGTCCCTGGATTTAGCCTTATCTGAAGCCAGATACAACCGCAGCCTCCTGGCTACAGGAGCTAATAAATTCCTGCCCCCTCCTTTCTGCGCTTCAGCTGGGTTAAATTGGTTCTCTGTCACTTGCAACCAAGAGAATCTTGATAAATAGATAAATATGCTCCAAAATGGATGTCTGAATCCTGATCTTTTTCACGCCCATGCTCATCTGCTGCCTTCCCATCTTGGTGGAAGAGCAAACTAGAGGTAGGTTGACAGAGTGACACAATCTTCCTGTGCCACCGAGCCACAGGACCATAGGAGAAGCTACTTAGCACATCTTGAAGCCTCAGTTTTCAATGCAGTAAAATGGGGCCAATCCACACCTGCCTCCCAGGGCAACCACCAAGATCATGGGACAAAACGTATATCGAAGGCCTCACCCCGAGCCCAGAATGAGCCCAGATTCACTCCCCTGGGCTCTGCACCGCCAGCCTCAGGCACCCTCCCTCCCTCCATCACTCCATCCCGCTCCTGTCCAAAGGCAAAAAGCTCACAAATGGGTGGGAAATGTATCCCCGGACAAATTGACAGGATGCCCCAAGATTTGTTTGCCAAACAAAGAGAAAAGTCAGAACACCCGGTTAGTTTCAAAGGATAGAGAAACAAAAATCGTTCAGCGGGCCAGGGGATTATTTAACTTCTATAAAACGTGCAATCCCCAATGAAGACAGGACAGTCAAGGAAGCTTACATGTCAAATAACATGAAGAATGTCAGCAAAGCCGAACGTCACCCCTCTGGTGGAATTTCCTCCCTGCACACAGATCCAGTTCGCCCACCTTCCTCCGTTCCTCCGGCCGGGGCACACCTTCTCGAAGCCCCTCCATGCTCAGGGCTGTGTAGGGCGGCAGAGAAGACACACTCTGAGGTCGGTTGAGTGCTGTCCCCCACAATGCATGTCCACCTAGACTGTGATGATCTTACTTGGAAATAGGGTCCTTGTTGATGTGATTAAGATGAGCTCTTACTGGATTAGGGTGGACCTAAATCCCCTGACTGCTGTCCTTATAAAAGGAGAGGACACGTAGACTCAGAGGGAAGAAGGCCATGTGGAGACAGAGCAGAGACTGGAGTGTTCTTGGTGTTCCTTGGCCTGTGGCCACACCACTCCCATTACCAGAAGCTAGAAGAGACGTGGATGAATTTTTCTGTTTTTTGTTGTTGTTGAGACAGAGTCTCAGTCATCCCAGGTAGAGTGCAGTGGCATCATCGTAGCTCACCGCAACCTCAAATTCCTGGGCACAAATGATCCTCCTGCCTCGATCTCCCAAGTAGCTGGAACTACAAGCACGTGCCACCAGGCCTGGCTAATTTTTCTGTTTTTAATAGAGACGGGGTCTCACTTTTGCTCAGGCTGGTCTCGAACTCCTGAGCTCAAGCGATCCTCCCACGAAGACCTCCCAGAGTGCTAGGATTATAGGCGTGAGCCACTGCACCCAGCCAAGGACCTAGTTTTTAGAGGGAGTGTGGTCCGGCCAACACTTTGACACTTCTCAGCTCTAGAAATCTGTAAGAATAAATTTCTGTTGCTTTAAGCCACCCAGTTTGTGGTCATATGTTACAATAGTTCTGGGAAATTCCTACAAGCATGCAGGTGACCTGGGGCAAGTCAATAAACCCCTGAGCCTCAGTTTGCTCATCTGTAAATGAGGCCATTAATACCAGGCCCTATTCATAACATTGTCGTGGGGCTGAAACAAAAGCATAGTCACTGACGTGGTGAGCTGCTATTCTTAGCGTCATTATTACTTTTTGTTCTATTCCTCATCCGTCCTCACCCCTGGGCACACATCCAAAGCCAAGACGAGCTGCCTTCCTTGACTTTCTTTTAAGTATCATCAGAGACAAGTTAGGGGGAAAAAGCTCACTTGGGCTCCAATCACTATCCTGTTCAAAAATTAATTTTTCAAACTGAAAAGAAACAATGGATTTCAAGTGTCCTTCCCCTTTGCATAACTGAGATGTTTTCCTTCAGGGACGACCACCCATGGCACAAAGGCAGCATGTAAATGAATGAGCAAGGAGGCCACAGACAGGCACCAGGGTGAGAAAGACTGCAATTGTCATTATTCCTCAAAGGGGAAAGCTCTCCCCTCTCCTCTGGACAGCTGTGGCCTGTCTAACGGCCTCTCTCAGTGCTCCCAGATCACCAAAGAACTTCCAGGCAAACTGGGATGCAAACCCTGTCTCTTGGCACACCCGTGAAGTGCCCAAGTGTGCACAGTGGCTGACTCTCAGAACATTAACTCTTAATGAGCCCCCCACCCCAGCCACCCACCCAGCCAGCCTTTACATGAGCAGCTTGCTGGAGCCAGCTCCATCAGACCCAGCTGTTAAATATTCAGACCTCGGCAAGCCAGTTGTCAAACACTGCTAGCTTGACATTGACCGCTGCAGGAATATTTACACCAGGAAAATTGGCAGAAGCTACGAATCAAGGCTCCCTACCACCACCACCACCCCTTGCCCTCGGCCCATCCAGAGAGCAAGTGTACCAGCACAGCACTGCTGGAAACCAGCACGCGTATTAGTAAGTGTGCCACGGCTATGCTTAGAAGCCAGGCGTTTTTCTATGGGTGCACATCCCTGAAATAAATCTCTAAAATTAAAATGGAGGTCAGTGGAGACCTATGATTCATATTCTCAATCTCTCTCTCTCTCTCTCTCTCTCTCTCTCTCTCTCTCACACACACACACACACACACACACACACACACACATCTCATCAGAGAAAAATTTTTAGAAATGCCACTACTGTATTTGACCAACAGTAACAATCAACTTTTCATGGCTGATCAAAAAGAACACTTAGCCAAAGGCTCTTTATTTCTCTCCCTTTTTCTGCTTCCCAAAAAGAAACGTTTGTTGGTTCCAAAGAACAAATGAGAACCAAGCTCCTAAGAAGTTTTGTTCCATAGAAACTGTGCACAGCATCTTCTAACACCTCTAGGGTGGAAACCAGAGGTTACAAACAGGAACGCCTCATTGTCCACCTCGATTCCACCCTTTGCTGACTTTGCCACCAGAGCAAGGGGGGACAGTGAGAATAATTCAACTCTCCAGACAGCCAAAACACGGCATTTTAGCCAAACTTTCGCTCCAGCTATAAGCCAGGAGAAAACAATCTCGCCCGCATTCCATTATCTTCCACGTCTCCTGTCAGAGCCAACCGGGAACGGCATTGAGCAGTGAAATAAACGGCCCAAGAGGGAGAAGGAATGATCCACAAACTATATAAACAACTCTTTTTATGAGCAAGAGTTGACAGTGTTTGAAACTGGAGCAAGGTCTACAATAACATTTCAGAGGATTGGTATCCGGGCAGTGAGGTGAGTGATTACGAGAGGTCGTCTCTGCCTAAAGAGAACTTTATATTAAAAATCACAATGGAACATGCAGCTTCTTCTCCAAGCAGTTCTTGTGGCATTATCGTGGAATTATATACATATAAAATGGTTAAAAATAATGAAGTGGATGAAAAACCATCTCGTCAACCTTCACTGCTAATCGCGGTGGTGCTTTACTTCAGTCCTGAGGTGTCAGCCGGCGCAACTCAAGAGCGATGGAAACGATCGCGCCCTCCGTTCTTCTCTGGGTTGCACTTTTCCACTTCCAGGGCTCTTCCTCACTCTCCAGCAGGGGGGCAGGCAGCCATGACCGCCTCTGTGTCTTCCGCAGAAGAGGAGAGGCAGGGGCAGGGTGTAAATGCTTTGCTGGATACTGCAGGGGTGGTAAGCGTCAGAGAGGGAATTTGGTCCCAGGATTCCTCCCTCCGCAACAGCCCTTCTCTGCCCTGTCACCGAGCCTGCCTCCCATCAGAGGGCACCCAGGCCTTAAGTCGCGAAGTCTCACAAAGCCTCCCGGGTTGGCGGCACAAAACGGACCCACGCCCAGAGAACCCTGCTGTCAACTGTCTGAAGTGGAGGAAAAAAGAGCTTTATGGGGGCAACAACTAAAGCTGACTTTTCACCAGTGAGTTCCTGCCCTTCCGTGTATAAAAACCTGCATGACATCTACACAGCTACTAGAAATGGCTCAAATAATACCCGACAATACCAAGTGTCAGCAAGGATGTGGAGCAACTCAAACTCTGACACATGGCTGGTGAGGGCACAAAATGGTACAGCCACTTTGGAAAACAGGCTGGTGGTTTCTTACAAAGTGAAACGAACACTCACCATATGATCTGCAATCCCATTCCTAGGTATCTACCCAAAAGAAATGGAAACATATGCTCATACAATGACTGTATGTGAACGTTTAATAGAGTGTTCCAAACTGGGAACAACTCAAATGTCCACCCATACTCTGGAAACCACTCAGCAGTAAAAAGAAATAAACTCTCGACACACCCAACAGCATGAATGAATCTCAAAAGCATTTTGCTAAGTGAAAGAAGCCAGATCTCAAAGGCCACATACTATGATTCCATTTACATTATACAACAGTCTGGAAAAGCAAAACATAGAAACAGGGAGCAGACCAGTGGTGCCTTAGGACAGGTTGGGGATTGACGACAACATGGAATTGTTCTGTTCCTCAGCTGTGCTGGGAGATGCACAGCTGTATAGACGATGCCAAACTTCATCTCACCGTATACCTTAAAAAGATCAGTTTTACTGCATGCAAATTATCCTTCAATAAATCTTACTTAGAAGACTGGATTGAGTGCCAGAGGTTTTTAAATTCATTCCCAAGAGATCAGATTCTTTCTAAAACTGCTTCTGGGCACTTCAGCCAAGCCTGTTCTCTGGACATGAGGTTATCTCAGAACAAACCGGGATTCTGAACAGAACCTGGGAGCCCCTCGGCCACTGGCCGGCACCGCCCCTCCGGGAGCCCTGGTCCCTCTCTGAGTGCCAGCATCCTCTCACGGAAAGCAAGGGGGATGCCAGACTGTACCTGGTGCATCCTAAGGGGTGACCGTTTCTTACCTTAGAGGACCTAGGACAGGCACCTGGAATTGGGTGTGTGGATGTCGCCATAACTATGGGCTCTTGTAAAGCAAAGGTGCAGCATCCTTAGTCAGGAAATATTGAAAGGAAATAAATTGACACCAGATTGCTATTCTCAGCTGCTCTAACACATTTGAGTGAGTGAGTCTTTTAAAAGCTTTTGTCAGCTTGCTTCAGAAATGAAATCTGATATTATTAATACTATCCAAGTATGAAACAATTATATAAGTGTAAGTGGAAGATTCATTTAAAGGGTCATGATGAAATCCCTGGAAAACACCTTCCAAGTCTCTTTCTCTCTCTTTTTTTTATTGTCTGACTAAATAAGGTCAGATAAGATGAGGCCAAAATGAAGTCAGCAGGCAGAATTTAAATTACTTAAATTACTTTTTTTTCTGCAGCTGAACTTCAGATGTGGGAGGGGGAAACAGCTTAAACCAAAGCTAAACTCTTCTGTTCTGTATCAAATGACAAGTACTCTTCAACTATTTTTTTTAATTTGTCCATTCAGCAAACATCCACCACCTCGAACAAATTTGCTAAAGGAAGCAGAAGAGCGTGGGGGGCTGGGACGCAGTTTATAAAGGGGGAATTGCTGAAGCCGAGTGATGTGTATATTAAGTCCATTATATTATTCTATCTATATATATTAAGAAAATTCTATAATAAAAAATTGAGAGAAGCAGAGATGGGAAGGAGTGGGGGAGAGGGAGAATGGCCCAAGGTGCTAGAAGGCCAGGGTGCAGATCACTGCTCCTCCATGCTTGCTGTGCACCCTTAGGTGAGTTTCTTAACCTCTCTGTGCTTTAGGTTCCTCTCTGTAAAATAGGGCTGATAACAATATCTACTCACAAGGTTTTTGTGAAGATTAAATGAGTTTGACGCACATTTATTAAATGTGTGGGGCAGCAGGGAGATATATTTATAAGTACCTACTATGTGGTAGACATTAGAGAGACGTCGCACTCACACAAATATTTCCTAAAGCCTCTAAATCAGTACAAAGTGCAAAGCTTTTCCTAGAACATATTAATTTCTGTTCCTGAGTCGACACCCTGCTTTGCATTCGTGTTAGGGTTTATAACAAATTTATCTACAGGGTCCAAAGGCAAGGGCTTCACTTGTTTTCCATCGCTGCCCTTAGCCACACTCTGTCACACTCCCCTTTCCTGTCTGATGGTAATGCCTTAGCCCTCTGATCCCTTTCAGTTATGAGAACAAAATAAGGTAGGAAATTATGCCTCAATTTTAGGATGCACAAGGCATGGTGCAGCCTAGTGTGAACACTTCAATTCACACCCAATTCCCAGCTCATCCCCTCCCCCAGCTTAGCCCACCACGTAGGTCAAGGACCCTTGGGGGGAGACGGCCATGGCACGGTCCTCCATGCTTCCTGCAGCCCCCACCCCATCTCCTGTCTCCGTCAAGACCAAGGCACAGGGGAGGGGAGTAGACACAGCAAGAGAAGCAAAGGCCGTAAAGACTTTGCTGCCGTTGTCTGGTGTTACCTGCGGGCAGGTGGTCATAGGTGGGCTCTCCAGCAGGGCCCAGCTGAGGGTCCTCCCAGGCCCTGCCCTGAGGATCTCCACACTGCAGGGCTCCCTGATTCGGCAATGAACTCTCCGAATGGCCTCTTGGGACTTTTATTGGACCTGACCTTGGCAGTCTCAGCGCCAGGTCCCCTCTGCAGCCTGCCTAGCTCCCGCCCCCAGCCCAGGCCTCCACTGGCCCACAAGTCTCACACCTGCTGGCTGTGCTGGGAGACTCTTGTGCAGGCTGCCCTGCTGCCCACCCTTGCCTGCCAGCCTCCTGCCTTCACCACCCCGATGTTCGTGTATTAGTAGCTCCTCCAGTCCAGAGATGTCATGTCAATTTCTTCCCCATTTCGGGTGCTCCCAAGAACACTATCAGCAAACTCCGCTCCCACGTATGAGGAAGGGCCTCTGAGAGCTACAGCTCAGCCAGCCAGGGAGGGAGATGCCAGCCTCCTCTTCTGGCAGGCACCCCCAAATCTGTGTCTTATAAAGGAGAAGTGCACTTGAGGCTGTTGGACCAATCTTGCTTGGACCTTCGTAGGTCCACAGAGGCGTCCTGCATCTCTCTGAATAATGGGAAACCCTCCCCTATTACTCACAATCTGGGGACATAAACCAGAATTCCCAAATAAAGGGAAAAGACCCTTCAACATCCCATGCCCTGTTTTTAAATAAAGTCTACTGTTCTCCGTGGCTTTAAGGAATACGCCCCTTTATCCTTAAAGAGGAATAAAAAAGAGCCACCACCCAGGAGACAGAGAGGTTTGCAATCCATCAGCAAATGAACACAACAGATATTTACCAACATGGATGCGAGAAATATTATCGCAAAGGAGAGTGGATTTCTAGAAAGACACAGGCCAGGAATCTTTAAAATTGCTTGCTGATATTTCTAGCAGAATTATTTCTCTGTGATAAATTATTTCAAAGTCATTTCCAGCTATTAGGTTTATTTATTTATACCCCGTTTAAAGACCACATGACCTTCTGAAAGAGAAAAACACTAAAAAATCCCTAATAAGGGATCTCAAGGTTAACAACTCGGCCCCTAGCCTCATTCCAGGAAGGTGTGGAGAGTGAGAACGGTGTCCTAGCAACAGCCAATCACAGAGCTCCCCATGTTCGCCCAAATCTGACATATCAGTAGCTGAACCCCACAGGACCAGAGCCTACTCTGGGCAGACACCTTGCACGGTGTCCCAGAAACTTGCCACCTAGCAAATGACAGGCAGCTCACCGTGAAGCACCAGGAGTCCATCGCCTGCCTATAGAATGATCTGTGCTTCGGGGACACGAGGACGGGCATTTGCAAGCCAGGGAAGGACTCCTGAAAGAGTTGTGAAGACCAAGAGAAGCGAGCCAGGCAACAGGAGACTGAAGTCCCGGCACTCCTTGTCCTGATTAATGACCCCATTAAAAACGACACCATTTTAAACCTCAGAGTAGTTACTCCTGGGCCTTCAGCCTCCACTACCAAATTCTCACCATTTTTTTCCTCCCCCAATTCAAACCCCCACCTCCTCTCCACCTCCAGTGGCACTCCTGGGGTCTCGGCCCTCCTCTCCCCTCACACGGTCTTGCAGAGCAGCAGAGTTGGCCTTCCACGCTGGATTTCCCTCCCCTTGCAGAGCTGACTTAGAATTTCTTAGCTGCCCTACTGTACGCTGAATGATTGCCCCAAGAGGTGTCCACGTCCTAATCCCTGGAACCTGTGAATGTTACCTTACATGGCAAAAGGGGCTTTGTGGACATGAGTAAATTAAGGATCCTGAGATGGGCAGATCCTGATTATCTGGGGGAGGCCAATGATATCACAAGGATCCTCGTAAGAGGGACACAGGAGGATGAAAGTCAGAGAAGGCCATGTGGCCACAGA
>CAUYSK010058302.1:0-17255 GCA_963575035.1 Avahi laniger
GTAAACAGGTGGAAAACCATATCATGTTCGTGGATTGGCAGAATCAACATTGTTAAAATGACTCTACTACCCAAAGTGATCTACAGATTCAACGAAATCCCTATTAAAATACCAGCATCATTCTTCACAGATCTAAAAAAATTAACTTTACATTTCATATGGAACCAGAGAAGACCCCGCATAGCAAAAACAATTCTAGGTAATAAAAATAAAATAGGAGGCATCAACCTACCAGACTTCAAACTCTATTACAAAGTTGTAATATTAAAATCAGCTTGGTACTGACACAAAAACAGAGCCATTGACCAGTGGAACAGAACTGAGAACCCAGATATAAAACCGTCCACATATAACCATCTAATCTTTGACAAACCAGACAAAAACATACACTGAGGATTACTTTCTTGATTTCATTTTCAGCTAGTTCATTATTAGTATATAAAAATACTACTGATTTTTATATATTGATTTTGTATCTTGTAACTTTACTGAATTCATTTATCATTTCTAAGAGGTTTTTGGTGAAGTCTTTAGGTTTTTGTATATATAAGATCATATTGTCTGCAAACAGGGACAATTTGATTTCCTCTTTTCTAATTTGGATGCCTTTTTCTTCTTTTCCTTGCTTAATTGCTCTGGCTAGGACTTCCAGTACTTTACTGAATAAGAGTGGTAAAAGTGGTCCACAGCCGTGCCACCCTGAACGCGCCCGATCCCGTCTGACCTCGGAAGAGTGGTAAAAGTGGGCATTGTTGTCTTGTTCCAGTTCTTAGAGGGAAATTTTTCAACTTTTCCCCATTCGGTATGATGTTGGCTGTGGGTTTGTCATATATGTATGGCCTTTATTGTGTTTAGGTACACTCCTTATACCTAATTTGTTGAGAGTTTTTATCAGGAAGGGATGTTGAATTTTATCAAATGTTTTTTCCACATATGTTAAGATAATTATATGATTTTTGTATTTCATTATGTTAATGTGATGTATCACATTTATAGATTTGCAAATGTTGACCCATCCTTTCATCCCTAGGATAAATCCCACTTGATCATGGTGTATAATCTTTCTGATGTTCTATTGGATTCAGTTTGGTAGTATTTTACTGAGGGTTTTTGCATCTATGTTCATCATGAACATTGGTTTGTACTTTTCTTTTTTTGTTGTTGTATCCTTGTCTAGTTTTTGTATAAGGCTAATGCTGGCCTCAGAGAATAATTTTAGAAGAATTCTCTCCCCTTCAGTTTTTTGGAATAGTTTCAGAATAATTGATTCTAGTTCTTCCTTGAAAGTTCGGTAGAATTCAGCAGTGAAGCCATCTGGTCCTGGGCTTTTCTTTGCTGAGAGACTTTTTATTACTGATTCAGTGTTGTTACTTGTTATTGGTCTGCTCAGGTTTTCTACTTCTTCCTGGTTCAATATTGGTAGGTTGTATGTGCCCAGGAGTTTATCCATTTTCTCCAGGTTTTTCAATTTGTTGGCATATAGTTGTTCATAATAGTCTTTAATGATCCTTTGTATTTCTTTGGTATCAGTTGCGATGTCTCCTTTTTCATTTCTGATTTTATTTATTTGGGTCTTCACTCTTTTTTCTTTTTCTTAGTCTAGTCTTTTTTAAAAAACAACCTTTTCTTTTGTTGATCTTTTGTGTTTTTTTTAGAGACAGGGTCTTTTTTTAATTTCAGCATCAAATTGGTTTTAACTGATCAACACTTAAGTGCACATATAGTAATAACATTCATTGGGTGTCGGGCAGATGGCAGAGAAGAGGGGATGGGTATATACACACCTAATGGGTGAGGTGTGCACTGTCTGGGGGATGGACACCCTTGAAGCTCTGAATCGGGTAGGGCAAGGGCAATATACGTAACCTAGAGACAGGGTCTTGCTATGTTGCCCAGGCTGGATTTGAACTCCTGGGCTGAAGTGATCCTTCCACCTTAGCCTCCAAAGTAGCTTGGGCTACAGGTGCATGCCACCACAACTGGCTTGTTTTTTTAGTCTCTATATCATTTATTTCTGCTCTAATCTTTATTATTTCTTTGCTTCTACTAATTTTGGACTTGGTTTGTTCTCACTTTTCTAGGTCCTTGAGGTGCAAAGTTAGGTTGTTTATTTGAAATCTTTCTACTTTTTTTGTGTAGGTGTTACAAACTTTCCTCTTGGCACTGCTTTTACTGCATCCCATAGGTTTGGTATGTTGTGGTTTTGTTGTTATTTGCTTCAAAAAATTTTATAATATCCTTCTTAATTTCTTTCTTGACCTACTGGCCATTCAGAAGCATGTTGTTTAATTTCCTCATATTTGTACAGTTTCCAAAGTTACTCTTGTTATTGGTTTCTAGTTTTATTACATTATGGTCAGAAAAGATACTTGTTATGATTTTGATTTTTTTAATTTGTTAAAACTTGCTTTGTGGCCTAGCATATGATCTATCCTGGAGAATGTTCCATGTTCTGGTAAGAAGAATGTATATTCTGCCATTGTTGTATGACATGTTCTGTAAGTGTCTGTTGGGTCCATTTGGTCTATAGTACAATTTAAATCTAATATCTGTTTATTTTCTATCTAGATGATGTGTCCAATGCTGAGAGTGGAGTATTGAATTCCTCAATTATTATGATATTGGGATTTATCCCTTTAGATCTAATAATATTTGTTTTATATATCTGGATGCTCTGGTGTTGGGTACTTGTATAATTGTTATATCCTTTTGCCAGATTTATCCCTTTATTATTATTTGGTGACCTTTTTTTCTCTCTTTGCAGTTTTTGACTTAAAGTCTATTTTATCTGATGTAAGTATAGCTACTTCTCATTTTTGGTTTCTGTTTGCATGGACTATCTTGATGAAAAATAAATGTCACCACTTTTGTTGGTCTCTGTAGCCCTAATCTAGCTAAGGTAACAGCATGGCAAAAGCTATATATGAAGCACAGATAAAGGCAATGGCAATGATATAAAAATGGAGAATGTATAGACAAGATTGAAATGATCAGATAATGGCCACCTCTTCCTAACTTTGGAGTGAAAAGGGCTTTTAACACAGTAAGTATTCAAGATAAAGGAAAAGCTCAGTTTATGGAACACTTTCCACTAAAGTTAAGCCTTAAGAATCTTTACTGGAAGTTATAAATAAGAAAAAAATTAAAAAGCATCTTTACACATTTTCAGTTTACTTAATCAGTTAAATGAGTGCAGTTTACTTAATGACAAAATGAGTATCATTGGCCTTTAATTTGGTAGCATAATATTTTCAATGCCATCAACTCTCAGCTACCAGTGGCAATGAGAGACAGAGGGATCATAAAAGTGAAACATACCCATATACCCTAAGGCATATTCATAGCTGAAAACAGAAAGCATTGTTCTTTTGTACTCTAGGTCAACCCTGTGGAAGAAGAAACTCAGAAGGAGAAATAGGTTGCCACTCATGACAATGATTTGAGGCCTAACAGCCATCTGCTCAAGTACATCTTTCATCTGGAACCATCATGTTTGAAATTCTAAACATCGGGATCGCAGTCTTTCCATCCCTCTATGTCACAAAGACTTTTAATAAAGAAAGTAATTCCAAAGGAAGAAGATCGGTAACTCTTACCTAAAACAAATGATTAATAGTAAACTGCTTTTCACACTCTTTGGACATGCGGGCCACAAAAATGACCTTAACTACATTAATATGATTTTAGCACAGCTTGGTTAAACATAAAAAGTCCTAAATAGATTTTTTTTAGACCCTTCCCAGAGTCAGGGTTTCTACATCGCACAACTCTAAGGAGTGTGATTCACATCATAGTCTATGCAAATACTACAGTTCACAATAGGTGTGGCCATATGCAGCAGCCCCTTCCAGACCTCGCTGGTGAAAGAGTGATGCTGCCCAACCTACTATGGCAGGTTCAAAAGAGAACAGTTTGAACCAGTGCAGGTGCAGGTTCCCCCTAGATAAGGGGGTTTGTCATATAGCTATTGAATGTGATGGGTAGCATTAATAAGCCCTTCATCTCCAACCCTTAGAAAGTTTAATGAATTTTTAATCATCTTTGAGGTTTTCAAATCAATCCTTCAAGAATGGAGATAATGCTGCACCTAAGAAGACAAGGTAAAAATTACCACTGCTCCTAAGCAATGTTCTTGATCAGGAATCATGTGGTATTTCTTCCCTTAAAAGATTATTGAACAGAAAACCACTATTTTAATATTTTATTTGTGTTTCGTGTTCAATTTTCAAGTTGATTTCACATTCATTATTTAATTTTATCCTCCCAGTAAGGGTGTATGTTGCTCATAGGAGGTAGATTACATGTTGCCAGTCCCACATGACAGGATGAAACTGGAACCAAGCCGAGGGACTTGTCCGAGGTTCCACAGTCAGTTGAGACAGAGTTTGATGTGACCCACATTCCCTCTTCCTAATCTAGTGCATTTCCCCCTTCGCAACAGTACCTCCAGGCCCTGCCAAATATAGCATGCCAATGAGATTTCAGCCCAGCAGAAAAGAGGCACACATATGTTTTAAAATATCAAGCCACATGCCAAACCAACCCTGTTCTCTAGGAAAGAGAGAGACTAGTACTCTTGTATTTCTGCCATCTTGTAGTAAAGGATTAACTCAGCAGGTCTGAGTTGTGCAAACCCTGCACATTCCGAAGGAAGATTTGGTCCTTTGCCCCAGGGTCCTAGGACCTCTAAGCCCTTGTAATATCATGCCTATTAAGAGTGTCTTTGTTCATCCAAGGACTTCTCATACAGTTTATGCTAACAGTGTGATTAACGGCTTTGGGCCATGTAGTATCTGTTTGATCTCTGGGAGCTGGAGACTAAGTAGCTAAGGTCAGTCATGTGGGTATCCCATGCCTATATGATCAACCCCCAGTAAAAACCCTAGACACCAAGACTTGAGTCAGCTTCCCCAGCTGACAATACTCCATACACATTCACACATAATTGCTGGGGGAATTAATCTCTAGCCATACAACTCCACTGGGAGAGGACAACTGAAAGCTCACACATGGACTCTCCTGCACTCTGCCCTATGTGCCTTTTTCCATTGCTGATTTTAATTTGTATCCTTTCACTGTGATAAACCATAACCATGAGTGTAATAGCTTTGCTGAGCCCTGTGAGCCCTTCCAGCAAATTGTTGAACCGGAGGATGGTGCTTTTAGCTCACTAAAGCCAAACTGTTGTTTTCATGGCAAAAAATCAGATACTCATACACTCTATCCCCCCACTATCTATCCAAATTCAGGAATATGGGATGTGCCCTTCACCCAGGGTTCACATGGCAGAGCCCAGAGAGTATCTGTATACTCAGTGGGCCCCATTGTGTCCATGTCTCCCTATGCCATGCACAAATCATCTGTGACCTTCCCAGGAGGTATCTCCCTCCAGCCAGTTAATCAGGGACCTGTCCCCTGTGGCAGCCCAGCCAGGATAAGCATACGGTGTTCCTATGAAGTAACCGAGAAGTAAATACTATACTGCCACACACATGGTTTCAAATGAATAGCTCTAAGAGGGGTAGTGGTCTCTCTGCTTGGTGACCCATGGCTCAGGCTGCCCTATAGACAGTTTATCTTCATTCTCATTAGCCCTTTTCCCAGCTGCAGCCAGGTAACCATCTGTCTCATCAGCTCATAGAGTGCAGCCTGGGGCCTTTGGGGAGTGTATCTCATTCCAGGGGCGTCCTTCCTCTTGACTAGGTTAAATGTTAAATCCTTTCTGTCTTCCGAGCCCCAACATGTTAATATTAATTGTCTGCCTCTCTTCATCAGCACCCGAATATTATCATTAGCAAGCGTTATTTTCATTTTGTTTGTTTTCCAAGTCACTAAGTCACCTGAGTGTCCTGGCCAAAACCTGGTGCTCATCTTTCTCTGGCTTATTTCATGGTGCCCAGACTCTCTGCCTTCTGGGCCTGGTCTCTTTTCACCTGAGGTTGCAGAGCACTATTGGTCTGGTTTCCCAATGATTATGTCCTCAGAGGGCCCTCTGTCTGGAGGACCTGAGATGGAAATTGGAATATTTTCATAATTTTTGAAGACAGAGAGACAAGGACCAAAACATAAAGGATCTTGACATTTCTGCTTCCCAACAATCCCATAAAGCTGGCATTTTTATCCTAATATTTTTACAAAGGCAAGCTCCAAGACTCAGAGGGGTTAAGTAATTTGCACTATGTGGCACACATTGTAAAATCGAGAGCTCTCATTCAGGTCCAGTCCCCCTGTGCCCAAATGCCAGGCTCCGTCCAGTCTGCAACATTGCTTCTCACTGTGGCACTAACCAATTTGAGGTTCTCCGTATAACCATGTGGCCTTGTGGAGGCGAGAAGAGACTCTGGGTCCAGGTGACCCTGAAGTTTCAGACTTCTCTCCCAGGCTTCAGTCCGGGCAAGCCTCTTGGAGGAGGCAATAAAGTGAGGCTCCGTGAGGGGACTAGTACTGATGGGGTAAAGAAATTGGGAAGAAAAGTGGAAATAAGGACACCTAGCCTGCCTAAGTCACCAGTTATATTAGGAATTATGTGAGACAATGAAGAAGACACTTCTTTGAAAACAGTGGACTACACAAATATATTATTGTAATCCAATAAGGAAAGAGAAATAAGATTGTGATAAGCATAAGGCTATAAATGATATGCACCAAATATACAGATTAGACAGAGGTCCTCCATGAGACTACAGAGTGAAAAATCATTCCACACCTTGGTATTTGGGGAATAACCCTTGTCAGAGCTGAGGGTAGAGCGGGATCTTCCTTATATCCTGATCTTTTAACCTTTTGGGTCAATGCGTATTGTTCCAGCACATCCACATTGTAACCTATGATTTGTTGAAGTATAAGTAGGGAGAGTGGTATTATCCCTTATTTTACATACAGGAAAGTATAGGTCAAAAGAGGTCAATCTGGTGACTTAACATCACAAAGAAAGCCAGCCCAAAAGGTGGGAATCCACACAGCAGGGCTAACTGCCAGCAATTATAAACTGAGAATTAGAGAGAAGCCCTGTTTGTGCATCTTAGCCACTGATTCTGTGGAGGAGGATAATGAATTTAAATGGAAGTTTGCAAATTACCTGCAGAGTCCAATCAACAGCTGAATATCTCTCACCCCATCCCAAGTGACTGAGAATTTTCAGCACAACAAATTCTGTTCTAACCTAAGGTGCTGACTGCTCTTTATGGGAGGGTGTTTCCTAATTATGGAGTCCTGTAAAAGGAACTAGGCACTAGTCCGTGACTCAGTAGACCTCAGATCCATTCTTACTTTGAGACTCCTGTGCTCTGTGACTCTGGACAAGTCCCTAAAATTACCTTTTGTGGGATCAACCTTTCTTTATGTAAAATGAGAAATAATATCCATACTTACTTAGCTCATCAAATCATAGAGTCATAGTGAGAATGCACCAGAATAACATATGTTAACACAAATGATTAAAGTGCCATACAAATACAAGGTAGTTTCTTAAGGTTCTGATGTAGTATCTGTTTTAGGACATAATAACACGTGTGATAATCAGCCAAACAAAATTTCAAAACCAAAATCTAACTGGTGCTCTGGAGTTGGTAAAGAAATCCAAAAGGACAATTTCATTGAAAGATAGGCATCAAGCTGTGGAGAAGCGATGACCGAGCCCAGGCAAGCTCACCCAGCACAGGAGCATCTGACGATCAAGGCTGAACACTCAGTTGTCATCGGAGGAAAAGCAGAATTTTAGAGAAAGGGGAAATGATCAGTTAGGTCAGGAATAAATGGGAAGGCAAAAAGTAGAGTAAAAGCCATTCCTGTTAGGAGACAGAATGTCGGTCGGCAAGAGCAGAGCTTTGTCTGGGTGCTTCCCTGCTGTGTCCCAGGGCCCATGTTTCATGCCTGCACCATAGATATTTGCTGAGTCACTGAACAGATGAGATGTGGCATGAGCAAGGGGAGGGAGTGAAATGGAGCACACTGGGTTGTCTTCCCGGCAGAAGAAGGAGATCCATGGGGCAGTTGTGTGGAAAATATGCTTGCAAAAGTAGGAAGGAGCCAACATTGAACGTAATAATAAGCCTAGGAGCCAACATCTCCAAGTATTTTGGAGCTACAGAGGGTCCTGGATACCAGCTAATTTAAAGCTTCTTAATCTGAGGTGAATGGATTCTCAAGCAGGCAGAGAATCCTTAAATGAGCTTCTGCGGATCCATGAGCTACCACTTCCTCTAGCAATTTTTTACGTGAGAAATCATTTATTACACACTATAGATGCATTTGAAGAAACCCTCATAATTTAATAGCTATATGTAGTCTTTCATCATAATGTGCTTTATATGTGTCCATTTTTCATCTACAACAGATTTTAAACACTTCTGTCTCTGCTTCTTTTGTACACCTGGCAGTCTTATAAGATTGTAGGTGGTTAGGAATTACTTTGTGAAAAAATGATACTGAATCCGTACAGTAATAAAAACTGCTAGCATAGTATTCTCCTACATAATTATTATGAAAATGAAATGTTTATTATTTTATATCAGTGTTCTCTTCTGCTCTGTGGTTAAATATCTATCTTTAGTGTTCTAATATAAAGTTGCCTCCAAGAAGGTCTACTGTTCTGGATTCAGAATCAAAATATCCTGCCTAAGGCCTTCCCAAATCTATAGTGACCACTAATAAGTTCATTCTAGGAAATGCTTCTATGCCTGCCTGCTGTTTGGGTAGAGGTATAAGGCTTCAATCTTGAGGATTTCAATCAAGTATTTCAGTTACTATTTCCTTCTTACCTCCAATGAGAATCTGTATTAGGGTTCTCCAGAGAAACAGAATCAATTGGATTTATATGGATATATAGAAAGAGATATATGAGAGATTGGCTTATGCAATTATGGATGCTGAGAAGTCCCATGATCTGCCATTTGCAAGCTGGAGGCTCAGGAAAGTAGGTGGTGTAATTCAGTCCAAACCCAAAGGCCAAAAACCAGGAGTTCCTATCTTCAAGGGCAAGAGCAGATGGATGTCCCAGTTCAAGCAGAGAGAAAATTCACCCTTCCTCCACCTTTTTGCTCTATTTGGGCCCTCAATAGATTGGATGATGCCCACTCAGGGTGGGGAAGGCAATCTTCATTACTCAGTCTATGATTCAAGTGCTAATCTCTTCCAGAAACACTTTCACAGACACACCCAGTATCTAAGTTCATTTGTGCTACTGTAACAGAATATCACAGACTAATTTATAAAGAATAGAAATTTATTGGCTCACAGTTTTGGAGGCTGTGAAGCCCAAGATTGAGGTGCTGACAGGTTCAGTTGTCTGGTGAGGGCTGCATCCTCTGGAGGGGAGGAATATTTTGTCCTGACGTGGCAGAAGGTGGAAGGGGCAAGCAAGCCAAACACTGCATGAAGCTCTTGTATAAGGGCCTTAATCCCGTTCATGAGGAGCCCTCATGACCTAGTCACCTCTTTATACTATCCCACTGGCAACACCTGAATTTTTTTATTTCAGAATATTATGGGGGTACAAACGTTTTGGTTACAAAAATTGCTTTTGTATCATTTGAGTCAAAATTATAAGTGTGCCCATCATCCAGATAGTGTACATTATACCCACTAGGTGTGAATTTATCCATCCCCTTCTTCCCCTTCTCACCTGGTTGATTTCTGATGAATGTTACTTCCATATGTGCACATAAGTGTTGATTGATTAATTCTAATTTAATGGTGAGTACATGTGGTGTTTATTTTGCATTCTTGTGATACTTCACTTGGAAGAATGGTCTCCAGTTCCATCATCTTCAGGATTATACAATAGGTAGTTCACCATTTTTTTTAATGCTAAGTAGTTCTCCATGGTACACATATACCACATTTTATTAATCCACTCATATATTGATGGGCTCTTGGGTTGTTTCCACATCTTTGCAATTGTGAATTGTGCTGCTATAAACATTCAAGTGCAGGTGTCTTTTTTATAGAATGTATTTTTTTCCCTTTGGGTAAATACCCAGTAATGGGATTGCTAGATCAAATGGTAGTTCTACTTTTAGTTCTTTGAAGTATCTCCATACTACTCTCCATAGAAATTGTACTAGATTGCAGGCCCATGAGCAGTATATGAATGTTCCTATCTCTCCACATACTCCCCAACATTTGTTGTTTTGGGACTTTTTGATAAAAGACATTCTCACTGGAGTTAAGTGATATTTCATTGTGGTTTTGATTTGCATTTCCCTGATGATTAGAGTGCTGGGAATTTTTTCATATGTTTATTGGCCATTAGTCTATCTCCTTTGGAAAAGTTTCTGTTCATGTCTTTTGCCCACTTTTTAATGGAGTTGAGTTTTTTCTTGCTGATTTGCTTGAGTTCTTTATAGATTCTAGTTATCAGCCCTTTATCAGAATTTGTATTAGGGCCATTCTGTGAACTGAAGCAGTGTATTCAGTTTCTTATCAAACACCTCCATTTAGTAAAAAAAAAAGTCACATAGAGATGCATCTTTAAGGAAATCTGCATGCATTGGAGTTTTAGAACCTGATTCTCTCCTAGGTTTATAAGCTTCAATGTTCAGAAAAATTCCCAGGAAGAGAGTAATGTTAGAATGAAAAGATGTTTCATACGAAAACTCTTGTATTCACTGATGGCAGACAGATGTTCGCTTATTTTCAAGTTTGCTTAACTCTGTGAACTGAAGCAGTATATTTGGTTTCTTATCAAAGGCCTCCATTTCATAAAAGAAGTTACATAGAGACGGATCTATTAAGAAATTAATGTGCATTAGAGTTTTAAAACCTCATTGTCTCCTAGATGTATAAGCTTCTAAGAGGAGAAGAAAGGCATTTTTGCAGAAAGAAGGTAATATTAGAATGGAAAGATGTTTCGTATGAAAACACTTCCATTCATAACAGAAAGCAGCTACATGTTCGCTTGTTTTCAGCTTTGCTTAACTCTGTGAACTGAAACAGTATAATTTGTTTGTTATGAAATGTCTTCATTTACTAAAAGAAGTTACATAGAGATGCATAATTTAGGAAGTTTGTAGGCATTGGAATTTCAGAACCTGTTTCAAATTTAGGCCTTATGTGCTTCTAAGAGGACAAGAAAGGCATTTTCACAGGCAAAGGGTAAAGTTAGAATGGAAAGATGCTTTATATGAAAACACTTCCATTCACTTAGAGAAAGCAGCTATATGTTCACTTGTTTTCAGCTTTGCTTAACTTTGTGAACTGAAGCAGTGTATTCTGTTTCTTATAAAACACCTGTATTTACTAAAAGAAGTTACATAGAGATGCATCTTTAAGGAAGTTAACATGCATTACAGTTTTAGAACCTGATTCTCACATAGGCCTTACAAGCTTCTCTGAGGATAAGAAAGGCATTTTCGCAGGAAGAGGGTAAAGTTAGAATGGAAAGATGTTTCCCATGAAAACACTTCCATTCACTTAGAGAAACCAACTAGATGTTCGGTTGTTTATAGGTTTGCTTTACTCTGTGAACTGAAGCAGTGTATTCCGTTTCTTATTCAATGCCTCCGTTTACTAAAAAAAGTTACATAGAGATGCATCTTTCAGGAAGTTTGCATGTGTTGGAGTTGAAACACATTCATAAAGGAGAACCTGATTCTCCTATTTATGCCTTATAAGCTTCTAAGAGGAGAAGAAAGGCATTTTCACAGGAATAAAGTAATGAAAGATGTTTCATATGAAAACACTTCAAATCGCTTAGAGAAAACAGCTAGATATTCAGTTGTTTACAGGTTTGCTTAACTCTGTGAACTGACGCAGTGTTATGTTTTTTTTATCAAACATCTCCATTTATTAAAAGAAGTTACATTTTTTAGGAAGTTCTATTCTCTATTCTCTCACATCCCCTCTTGCAACCAGGTTGCAAAACACTACTTTGCTCCTAGTTTCACAAACATTATTTAGTCTTTCTGGCTAAAACGTAGAAATCTTTATTTATGCTGAATATACCATAATTCCTTTCTATCATTCTTGTCCCCCAAACCCACACAGAACACATTGGCCTGTCACCAGAGTTCTCAGTTTTCAAGGTTCTAGATGAAATTTGCAAAGTATTCCCAAGTTCACTAGCCCACCCCTCAATTGTATGGTTTTTACTTTTATACAGCACTATTCACAACATTGTATTACAATTGCTTTTGTAGGTGAAAGCCTCTAATTGGCTTATGAGGCAAGCACACTGCTTTATTTTTTTCTTTTTTTTTATTTCAGCATATTATGGGGGTACAGATGTTTAGGTTACGTATGTTGCCCTTGCCCCCCCTCCCCCTCTAAGTCCGAGTTTCAAATATGTCCATCCTTCGGGTGGTGCGCATTGCACTCTTTGTGTATGCATATACCCGTCCTCTCCTCCCTCCTCCCCCTCCCCCTTGCCCAACATTCAATAGATGTTATTCTTATATGTGCACTTACATGTTGATCAGTTAATACCAATTTGATGGTGAGTACATGTGGTGCTTGTTTTTCCATTCTTGGGATACCTCGCTTAGTAGAATGTGTTTCAGCGTTTTCCAGGAGTATATAAGAGATGCTATATCACCATTGTTTCTTAAAGCACACTGCTTTATTAACTTTTGTGTTCCCTAGGGCCAGCCAAAATAAGACACACGGTAGGCTAGTTAGAATCAAAAAGTCATATATTCTTGATTTGGTTTCTCTAAGATAAAGGTCAATTAGCAAACACTGCTTTTACAGCCCAACAGAATTTGACATTGCATGCATGGGTACAAGCCATAACAGGAACTGCTCTAGGAATCAGAACCAACAATCTGAAAAACTTTGTTAATTATGTGTCCTTAAAACATTCTGAACAATAAATACTTTTGATGACTGAAACCCCTGACAATGGTAATTCGTAACTCCTGGATTGTATGTGAGCTGGTGTGTGTGCACACATACACACGTGTGTAAGTTCATATGCCATGAATCTGTATTGTGTGGCTTCCTGCATGTTTTTCAAGGTTTCAAAACGCACTCATCAGAGCATATTCAGCTTTAGCCTTGGCTGATAAGAAAGCTTTCATTGTGTCAGAATGTACAAGAAGCATTTTTTTAACAAAAGCCAGTTGTGCCCTCTGGATGAATTGAATTCTTCAATCTCACAGGGAAATATTGCATTTGTCAGTTTTAGTTTATTGTTTCTTTAAACATCATATCTTCCTTTGCATGTCTATTAGCTTTATTAAAGACACTCTGTCTATTTTTTCATGGCCACATTCTTAAAGGCAAAAGAGGGCTCAGTCAGGGACCTTCAGAGCCTCCTGTAGAGTCCCCCTCCTCTCTGCTCAGTCCTGCCAGCTGCTACCTTGCCACTGGCTACACCTTCTGAAAGATCAAAAAACAAACCAACAACCCTGTGCAATATTTTGCTACAGAATTGATGAAAACATATTAAATCTAATAACTTTGGTTATGGTGTCTAAGCTTATCTTGCTGACAAATGTACTTCATGAGAATCGACTCTCACCTTGAGCACTGGGAAAGATAAATAGGATAATCCAAAAGATGCCTGTGCAGTCACAGGAACCTGGAGCCATCTGGTCACGACAAAAATAAATCAGAAATGAAGCCTGCATGACTCTCTACGGACTCTGGGAACTGAATTAACATTACTAAGATTGAAGAGCAGAGGAAACTGGCAGCAGAAACCATTGAAATGACTTTAATTAACACACAGGGAGCAGAGAACTTTTAAAATGAAATGACTTGTATTTTCTGAGGCTAAAACCCAGACAATAATTTGAAAGTCCCCAGCTTGAAAAAGGTAAATCAAAGCATGTATTGATTGGAGGATAAGCTCTGGCCTGTACAGAAGCACAACAAAACAGAAAACAGAAATGTCAATTAATTGGCATTTAACAAACCAGGGAGTTTAACTGATCAGAATTATTCAGCCACCTTGAGTTAAGAAAGCCAATATACCAGAAATAGCAAATTGTAATTATGTAATATTTGGTACATACAGTCATGCATCATATAATGGCATTTCAGTCAACAGTAGACCACATATGTGACCACCCAGTGACATCATAGCTGTTGTGATGTCATAACACAACACATTATCTTTTCTATGTTCAGATATGTATGTATGTATATACACAAATGTATATACACAAATATATGTATATACACAAATACCATTGTGTTACAATCACCTACAGTATGCAGTATAGTAATATGCGATTACTGTAGCCTACTATAACATATAGCCTAGGTGTGTAAGAGGCTATATCATCTAGGTTTCTGTAAGTACACTCTATGATGTTCACATAATGATGAAAGTGCCTGACAACGAATTTTTCAGAACACATTCCTGTCTTTAAGTGATGCATGACTGCAGTTATACTAAAAATATTTTTGTTTATCAGAAATTCTAATTTAACTGGGAATTCTACATTTTATCTGGCAACCCTACCATAGAAATAAATGAGGACCATCCAAATGAGGACAAACAGAGGCTATTTATTCAGAGCTTGCTATAGAAAGGAAGTCAGCCACCATCACTGTGTTTGGCAGAGATTTAAAGGTAGGCAGAGGAGTGGGAAATAGCTTCAGGTATGCTCTGATTGGAGGCTCTTGGTGAGCTAACTATGAGCCGGGCATGTTATGTGATTGGTTTGGGGAGTAGATTTGGCTTTCTCTGGTCAGTCCTCAGTTGGAAGCTGGGGCAAAAAATGGGCCAGTCATTGGTGAAGTCCTGACGGTTCTGGGTTGTGGTTTGGATTTCCAAGCCAGCTGCTGTGGAGGGGGTAGTTTAGCCTGCCAGGCAGTTTTCAGCAGAGGTGTGGTTTGACAAAATGATCTGAATAGACATTTCTCCAAAGAATATGTGCAAATGGCCAAGTACAGGAAAATATATTTGATATTATTACTCATTGGGGAAATGCGAATCAAACCACAGTGAGATACCACTTCATACCCACTAGAATAGCTGCATTTAAAGAGACAGAAAATGACAAGTGATGGTGGAGAGGTAGAGAAAGAGGAATCCTCATGCATTGCTGGCAGGAATGTAAAATGGTGCAGCTGCTACGGAAAACAGTTTGTCAGTTCCTCAAATAGTTAAACATCAAGTCATCCTATGACCCAGCACTTCCATATGTAGCTATATACATGAGAGAAATGAAAACATATCCACACAAAAACTTGTGTGCAAATGTTCACAGCAGCATCGTACGCAATAGCCAAAAAGTAGAAAGAGCCTAAATGTATATCAGCTGATGAATGGAAAAACACAATGTTGGTATATCAATATAATAGAATATTATTTAGCCATAATAAAGAATGAAGTACTAATACATGGTGCAACATGGTTGAACCTTGAAAACATTATACAAAATGAAAGAAGACAGACATAAAAGACCACATGTTGTATAGTTCCATTTATATAAAATATCCAGAATAGGCGAATCCGTAAAGGCAGAAAATAGATTAGTGATTGCCAGGGCCTGAGAAGAGGGGAGAATGGGAAGTGACTGCTAATGGGTATGGGGTTTCTTTTAGGGATGATGAAAATGTCCTGAAATTAGATAGTACTAAAGGTTGCACAACCTTGTGAATATACTAAAAAAAAACTGAATTGTATACTTTAAAAAAAATACTAATGCTCTTTAGGGGCACATTTTCTAGTCATCTCTTGTGATGAGTGAGGTATATCTTCTAAATTCTGCAGCCATCTTGAATGTACACCCCCTGGACAGCTGTACAAAATGGACTTTCTGTGAGTATAGCTCAGTGGTAGAACATTTGACTGCAGAATGGACCTTCTTTTGGTCTCTTGTCATCGTCCAATATTCTTCTGCAGACACAGCTTTAATGTCTTCTATCTTGGTCCACTAGTTATGACTGCCAAATGCTAATGGAGGCCCAAATAGAGGACTTGGGACGGTATCACAGGCCACTTTGTATAATAAACTATTTCAAGTGATAATCTAAGGACTACAAAATACTCTAAATTTAAGAGCTATGTTTTCTTTTTCCCTTTCCTTCTGTTTTTATTCTCTCTACAGACTTAGAAAATATAATTGTCACAGCCTCTGGTTAGTTTTAATCATCTGGAGGAAACATGAAAGGCCCTAAATTACAGCTCTAATGCCCCTTTAGCTGTCTCTGTTTCACCATCTATAAGTATTTTGCTTATGTTTGATTTCTCTCAAGCACAATCTTCCAAAAGTGTCTGCTCTACCAATCTCCAATAATCTTCATGTTTTACCTTTCTCACTGACACTAATATTTTATCAAAGGACTACCAGTAATACATGTTCTAAACCAGCCATCTTCAACCCCAGATTGACATTCAAATCTGGGAAATAAATTTTAAATACCAATGCCTGACACAAGCTTAATTGGTCTGTAGTGGGATCTGAAAATTGACATTGTTAAAGAGTTTTCCCAGGCAAGTCCACTGTGCAGTCAGGGTTGATGAAAACTGTACTAAAAACACACCTATTAGAATGTCCAAAATCCAGAACACTCACAACACCAAATGCTGGGAGGATGTGGAGCAACAGGAACTCTCATTAATTACTGGTGGGAATGAAAAATGGTACAACCACTTAGGAAGACAGCTTGGCAGTTTCTTACAAAACTAAACATATTCTTACAATATAATCCAGCAATCACACTCTTTGGTATCTACCCAAAGGAGGTGAAAACTTATGTCCACACAAAAATATGCACTTGGATGTTTATAGCAGCTTTATTCATAATTACCAAAACTTGGAAGTAACCAAGATGGCTTTCAGTAGGTGAGTGGATAAACTATGATATATCTAGTCAATGAAACATTCAATGATAAAAAGAAATGAGCTATCAAGCCATGAGAAAACACCGAGGAAATGTAAATGCATATTACTAAGTGAAAGAGGCCAAGCTGAAAATGTTACACACTATATGATTTCAACTATATGACATTCTGGAAAAGGCAAAACGATGGAGACAGTAAAAATATCAGTGGTTTCCAGGGATTGGGGAGAGGGATGAATAGGTGGAGCATAGAGGGTTTTAGGACAGTAAAATTACTCTATATGATTCTATAATAGTGGATATATGTTATTATACATTTGTCTAAACCTATAGAATATACAGTATCAAGAGTGAACCCTAACCTGATCAAAATAAAAAGCTTCTGCACAGCCAAAGAAACTGTCACAAGAGCAAACAGACAACCTACAGAATGGGAGAAAATTTTTGCATGCTACAAATCCAATAAAGGGCTGATAACTAGAATCTACTTAGAACTCAGGAAAATCAACAAGAAAAAA
>CAUYSK010058306.1:0-26368 GCA_963575035.1 Avahi laniger
GGTGGGGGGGGGGGCTGGGAGGAGGGGGAGGGGGGACGGGGGGGGTGGGGGGGGGGGGGGGGGGGGTGGGGCGGGGGGGGGGGGGGGGGGGGGGGGGGGGGGGCGGGGGGGGGGGGGGGGGGCCGGGCAGGGAAGATGGAGGGAGGACAGGAGTGGGAGTGGGGTGGTCAGAGAGGGAGGACGGGGGTGGGGGTGGGGTGGGGCAGGGAGGATGGGGAGGGAGGACGGGGAGGGAGGACGGGGGTGGGGGTGGGGTGGGGCGGGGCAGGGAGGACGGGGAGGGAGGACGGGGGTGGGGGTGGGGTGGTCAGGGCTGGGAGGGCTGTTGGCAGGACGGGCGGCGGCTGTGCCTCCCCAGGGAATGCAGCTGGTGCTGTGGGCGACACGTCTCCTCTAAAGCACGCCGGGCAATACCTGCGCTGCGGCTTTCACTGAGCGTGCGTTGGGCCTGCAGACTTGGACTTTAAAGTCTCTATGAAAGGAGCCGTGGTGGCCCTCGCACTGATTCCCTTCCAATCAGCGTGAGCCTCCAGGTGCCGGCCTCCCGTGCGCAGCCACCAGCGGCTGACTCGTCTGCGGAGCCGGCCGCGCGGTATTGGAGGGAGCCCTGGGTCAGCGCCCGTCGGGTCCTCCTCGTGGCTGTGTCCTCCGCTGGCCCAGTAGCACCTCCCCCTGCCCTTGCAGAGCTGTGGTCATGCCGATCGCCAGCGAGTTCGCCCCAGATGTGGTGCTGGTGTCATCAGGCTTCGACGCCGTGGAGGGACACCCCACGCCGCTCGGAGGCTACAACCTCTCTGCCAAGTGTGAGTGTCAACAGCTGCTGAGGAGCCGGTGTCACCCGCCACATGCTGTGCTCCTGTTGGTGACCGTCTGTGTGCTCCGTGTCCCGTCTCCCACGTCGTAACGAGAAGGAGAGTTGCCTTTTCATTCTTACCAGGTGGTGACGGTACCAGCCGCCAGGCCATCTAGATCCCCAGGGGTGCACTTTGCCCACGAGGGAGGGGCCCAGGGCACACGAGGCTGCTCCAGGGGCAGGGCGTCCCCCTGCCGCACGCGCTCTGTGCCGCACGGTCTCCACGGCAGCCTGTGTTGAAGGGGAGGACAGCCCTCAGAACCTGGGAGGGACGAGGAGCTGGTAGCACCTCGGCTCCAGAGCTGGAGGAGAGGCCCAGGACGCACACAGGAGCTCGTGAAGGTTGCAGCAGGCAGAGACCGAGCTCTTAGCACAGGGGAGGACCCACAGCGGCACAGCCCGGTGGTGGCTGCGCCTTTTGCTTCTGCTCTGCCACAACAGATCATGGGGAAGACGCCCCGCATCAGCACCTCGGGTCACATAGAGGCCTGGCTACCCCTCAGCCACCCAGCCATGGCCGCCCTGCGCCCTGGAGTCAGAGCCCCCCAAGGATTCTGGGATCCTCCTACAGCCTGAGGATCCCTGGGCCCCTCAACTTCCTCGAGGCCCTGGCGTCCAGCAAGCTGCCCCTGTCCCCCATCAGCGTTGGTGGCCTCACATAAGGAGGGGCCTCAGGGTGGCCGTGCCCCAGTGCAAAGCGTCTCAGCCCACCTGCCCCTGGGCTGTGGGGCCCAGTAGCCAACGAAGGGACCAGGCAGGGGGCAGAGAGCACCTGCTGTGTGCGATACCGCGCCATGCCCGGCCCAGGGCGCCACCACAGCTGAGCGCTGAGCTTCTTCACTGAGTCCTCACAGCCTCAAAGCCAAAGTCGCTGTTTGCATGAGATGGAGAAGGACCGAGGGTTTGGGATGTTACGGCCTTGCCAGCACCCAGCAGGTGCCGGGACTACAGCCCGTGTTGGGCTCAGTCTGCTGACTCAGCCATGACAGGGCCACCAGCCAGCAGCGAGTGGTTCCCCAGCTCCAACGAGGGCCAGGGATGCGGGCGCAGTGCAGGGACATACGCAGAGCATGGCAGATGACCCGAGCCCAGTGGGCCTCTGTGGGGGGAGCCCTGGCCACGCCCTGGCAGCCGTGCCCCTCTGGGAACTGGAGGGCAGGTGGCATTCGTCCTCTAGGTGGGGCCCGGCTGCCCTCGTTCCCCCGAACCAGAGCTGCTGTGTTATAAAGTCAAAGCACTGAAACTGCAGTTCATCCCCCAAAGAGATCACAAAGGGACCCCCAAACCAAGACCTTCAGTGCACCCGTGAAACTGGCTTCTGTCACTGTGTCGGTATCCCAGCCCTGGGGGTCTGTTGTGATGTGACGTGATGTGTTTCTGGGACACCTTGACCCGCTGCCCACCTCACCTCCACTCCTCTCCCGCCTCCCGTTGCAGGTTTCGGGTACCTGACGAAGCAGCTCATGGCCCTGGCCGGCGGCCGCATCGTCCTGGCCCTCGAGGGCGGCCACGACCTGACCGCCATTTGCGACGCCTCGGAAGCCTGTGTCTCTGCTCTGCTGGGAAACGAGGTACAAGGACCCCAGAGCGCCGCAGAGCACTCGGCGTTGTCGGGCTTGGTGCCACGGCCCGGCCACCCCGGCACCTCCAACCACAAGAGCGAGTTGGTATTTGTGCCTGTGTGGACGCTGTCCCACCTCCGCCTGCAGGGCCGTTAGGAATTGGCAAAGCTCTGTGATTACGGCCGGAGGAAGAGGGCGGCGATGGCAGGAGCCCTCCTCTCTCGGAGGGCGGTCCGGGGCCCTTTTAGAAGGTGCTTTTAGTTTCATTTCCCGTCACGTGTGGGTAACGTCAAGAACATCAGTCCCGAAAAGTTCGTTTTTCTTACTCTCTAGCCGTCCTCTGTGGACAGCCTGTCTCTCTGGGGAGCTCTCAGGCGGGTCTGGGGCATGTCAGCTTCACACGGCCCAGCCGGTAGCTCAGGGGTCAGCCTGAGCGCCTATCTGCCATGCTGAGCCCACAGGTGACGGCAGGGCTCTGTGCTGTGTCCCCGCTGACACTGCGGGGCGGAGCAGGGAACACCGTGTCCTGGACAGAGAAGGACCTTTCAAAGGCGAGGACAGAAGATACCACTTGGAGAGCCCCGCTCCTGGCATCTAGCCAGTTCTGTGGGACAAGTGACGGAAGGGTCTCCAGTGAAGTGACGCGGGGCTCTGACCTGGTGCTGTTCCTGGTCAGCGTTATTTGCCGTGACCTTCCTGACCTCACAGGGTGGGCACTGAGGCCAGAGAAGGAGGCCCACGGCTGTGCCCCGCCAGGCCGCAACGTGGCAGAGGTGACAAGGCAGTGTCCCAGGAGCCAGCGTGAGGCCTGCCTGAGTCCCAGGCACCAGCCGGCTCAGTGAGGGGTGAGAGTGACACTAGCTCCCTGTGTGTCCCCAACGGGGGCCACATGAGGAGGACAGCCGTGGCATCACCGCCCCCTAGGCTAGGGCCGGCCCTGCGGCCACTCCTGGGAGGTCAGCGATGAGTGAGCGGGTCCTGGGCGAGGGTGAGCTGGAGCCCCGCATGGCTTCGCTGGGCAAGCTCGGGGCACAAGGCAGCGTCTGGCCCGGGTGTGTGCGTGGCGTCCTACAGCCCCTGGGCTCATGCCTGCGGGTCGCAGAGCAAGCCGGCGGCCGGCCAGGATTGCCGAGGGTGGACAGGGACAGGAGGGGATGGCTGTTTCTTCCCGACAGGCTTTGCTGGTCCCAATGGTGTTCGTTTTCCTGTAAATCACAAGAGAGCAAAGCTCCGAGGCCGCCCTGTACCTGGCGGGCGGGTGGTGACGGGCGTGAGTGAAGTACCAGGCTGCTGTTGGAAGTGTCCCAAACACTTTGCCCATCCCTTCTTCGCACGACACTGTCTTGCCCCCTCTGCTGTGGTTCACAGGCAGTGACATGTACACGCCAACCGCGCTGCAGCGGCAGGTCCCCACAGCAAGTTATTTTAAATTCTCACAGCAGAGGCCAGGCGCAGTGGCTCACACCTGTAATCCTAGCACTCTGGGAGTCCAAGGGGTCGGATTGTTTGAGCTCAGGAGTTCGAGACCAGCCTGAGCAAGAGTGAGACCCCTGTCTCTACTAAAAATAGGAAGAAATTATCTGGACAACTGAAAATATATAGAAAAAATTAGCCGGGCATGGTGGCACATGCCTGTAGTCCCAGCTACTTAGGAGGCCGAGGCAGGAGGATCGCTTGAGCCCAGGAGTTTTGAGGTTGCTGTGAGCTAGGCTGACGCCACGGCACGCACTCTAACCAGGGCAACAGAGTGAGACTGTGTCAAAAAAAAAAAAAAAATTGCAGTAGAGAACTCAGCTTCCAACTCAGCCCGTTCCTGCTTCCTGATGTGTTCACTCTCCTAACAAGAAAATGTTCTTAAGCACATCTAAAAGCAGGAAGCACGAGTTTCATCAAGGTCTCTTTAAAAATCTCTTTAATGCACGAGAGTTGGACTGAGCCCCGTTCCCCTGCCCGCGGCCTTTGATGCAGGTTGATATACAGGGTGCCGGGTGACGTGGCCGCACATGCCGGGCCGCCAGCCGCGGTGGCAGCAGCCCGTGGGGACCCTGCTTCTGGAATCGGGCTGAGTTATAGAGTGTGCGCCGCCGCGTGTCTCTGCTCCCCAGGAGCAAGCTGTGCTGCCCCCAACCACCATTTTATTGCAGTTTCAATTTTCAGTTATCTGCAACTGTTGGTGACAGTCAAGAGTGAAAAGTCACCTGAAGGTGTCGCTCGCAGCAGCTTAGACAGGCCGTGTAGTCAGGCACGCACAGCGCCGCGTGGAGCCTCCAGCCAACTCCATCCAAACACCTGCCCCGGACTGCGGCGGGGGCGGCCGGCTGCCCTCGGGGCTGGGGAGGGACCAGCTCTCCTCGCAGAGGCCACACCAGGGCAGGTTCCGCCGTTGGGGCCAATTTCCTGCTCGGCTGGGCGGCAGGCATGTCAGGGTCAGATGCCACCGTCTCATTTAGCCCACCCTGGACCTGTGGGGACGTGCGGGAAGCACAGGGGAGACGTGGCACTGAGAAGCTTTTCGGCCCACGGCTGAGCTCTTCCATCCTGTTCCGATGCTCTGGGAAAGGCGTGGATGGGAAAAACTTCAGAAATGTCTAAAAGCCGATTGTGGGACGGACACCCGGTAGGTCAGTGCGAGAGCCAGCGGCCCGCTCCCTCCCGTCTCCTCCGCACGCTCACACGCTGCACACACGCACACCCCTCGCACACGTGCACATCCACACACACGCACGCTCACCTCACGCCAGCAGGGGCTGTCCGGCCTCTGCGCTGTTGCGTGTGGTGGGGTCGCTCCTCTTCCGCCCCGGCTGGTGGAGCCGTCCTGGCCACCTGGGAGCAAGGTGGAGCCCACCCCGTGGCATGGACCATTGAGGGAGCTGAGCCAGCACACAGAGGGGCCGTCCTCGTGACCCCACGTCCCCGAGGGTCCCCTTTGCAGAGGAGCTTGTTCAAGCCCGGCTTGGTCCCCAGCCGCCTCTCTCAGCAAAAGACTAACTGGGGACAGGACGTGCTTGTCCGGCAGCTTCCGTCACTTCCAGCGCTGACCACCGAGTCCCACTTCTCTGCTGTCCCATCTGGGACACACGGCAGCTGCTCCAGGTTTGGCTGCTGCAGACAGATGGTGGGGACCTCTGGGTACAGTGTCTGGGGACAGCTGGGCAGCTGCAGCTCGAGGGTAAACAGCCCCGAGAGGCAGTGGAGGCCAGGAAACGTGCTGGTCCCCTGACGAGGCAGCGCCAGACTGCTCCGCAGAGCGCCTGTCCACTCCTCCTGCGGCAGCGCAGGGCGCGAGCCCCGGCAGCACCAAGGTGCCCACGCGTGGGCTCTGCCCGTGGGGAGGGATGAGATGGCTCCTCTGCGAACTTCCCACGGCCACGTTCTCGCTGTCACTAAGGGTGCACATCCTTGCGTCTGTTTATCGGCCACTTGGGCTTTCTCTTCTTGTGGAGGTCATGTCTTTTGCCCATTTTTCTATCGGACTGTCTTTTTCTCATTTGTTCTTGGGGGTCAATTAGACAGACAGATGGACAGAGGGAGGGAAGGTGAGAGGCAGGTCTGCTGTGCACCGGTTGCCAGTCTGTCTGAGGCGGGAGGCAGAACACGCACACGCGGTGCATTACACGAAGCGGGTTTATTGCTCACAGATGGGCGGTGAGGGGCAGCAGAAACCTAGGGTCGTGGCAGATGGAGTCTCGTCCACACGATCCTGCACAGAGCAGCCGGCCTGGACTCCCCCGGGACGTGCAACCCACCGGGCTGCAGCAGTGAAGGTTCTCCTGTTTCGGGGATGGGGGACCAGTTCCCTCCTTATCTCGTATGGGTGTGTCCCCAGCATGTTCTCTGTCATTCTTGGACACCAGCGTGGCACGGGGAGAACACGGTCAGTCCAGGCCGCTGGGACAGCTGTCCTGTGGGGGACGGGGGCGGATAGGAGGAGTCTCCTCTCTAGTTCTGTTCCCCGGAAGAGTCGCGGTAAGACCAGGGTCATCCGTTCCTTGACTGGGAGCACTCTCCTGGCCGCAGGTCTCCTTTGGGGACAGATTTTAACTTTCTGATTCGGTGTCTTTGATGGTTATAGGTCTATTCAAGTTTTCTCTTCCTTCTTGAGTTAATTTTGAAAAATTACATGTTATCAGAAATTTCTTTCTTTCAACCGAGTCCTCAGGTTTATCGGCACAGTTGACAGTGCCCTCTCCCTGCCGCACCCACGGCCGGGCGCTCCTCACCCCCGGTGTTGCCCGTAGTCCTGCGGAGCTCGTCCATTTCATTAGCCGTTTCCAAGGACTCGTTTTCAGCTACGGTACCCTTTGTTCTTTTCAAAATTTATTGATGTCTGCCTTTCTGTGTATTTTCTTTCCTTTCTCTATGACTATAATCTTTGCTAACTTCTGAGGTTGAATATTTACTGTTCAGTCCTCTTTCCTGCCGTGACCCGGCACCGTACTACCCTCGAGACGGGCAGCGTGGCCGTCAGTCTTCAGTTCTGAGCATTTCCTCATTTCCCAGATTGCTTCTTTGTCCCATGAGCTGGTGTGTTTTTAAATTTCCAAACATAAGGGCTCGTGGTTCTCTTTTGCCGATCAGTTTCTATCAGACTACGTGGCGGTAGGAAGAGGAGATGCAGGCGGCGTTAATTCACTGCAGAGACTTGCTGCACAGGCCGCCGCGTGGTCGGTCTACAGAGATTCCATGACTGAAATTCTGTGTCCTCGCCGTCTGTCTGCAGAGTTCTGTGCGTGTCCCTTACCCTCAGCTTGCTAGCTGTCACGCTAGGGCTCAGTCACTTTGTTTCCAGACTGATTCCTGCCCCTTATTTCATGCTCAGCTTGCCCCGTTTTCTGCAGCCCTTTCCTCGACTCCTGTGCTGCGAGCGAGGGTCCCTGCGTTCCATTCGTCCCCCTCCTGACTCTGAAGACACACAGCCCGTCTCCTCTTTCTCTTCAGTAGGGACCCTTGAAAACGTGAGCATGCGTCCCCACGTGGGCAGTCCCCTCGCCGTGCAAACTGAGGCCTGGGCCATAGCCCCATTGGGGTCACCCGCTTAAACATGGGACACCCCGATACTGAGGAATCGCTCGTTTGTCAGAAATTCACGTTGAACAGGAGTCCTGACGGTTTATTTGCCAAATCTGGTGGCCCCGGGCCTGTTCCCTCCAGATTAGGGCCTCAAATCTTCCAGGTCAGGTTCAGTAATCTGTGGTTCTTTCATTGCACACAAGTGTCTTACTCCTATTTTTAATATATATTCTACATGTTTACCTTATAATTCATAACTGATTTTAATAACCGTACCCTTTAAGTTAAAACTGTGTTTTTAGACCGGGCACGGTGGCTCACGCTCGTAATCCTAGCTCTCTGGGAGGCCCAGGCCGGCGGATTGTTTGAGCTCTGGAGTTCGCGACCAGCCTGAGCAAGAGCGAGACCCCGTCTCTACTAAAATAGAAAGAAATTAATTGGACCAACTAAAAATACATAGAAAAATTAGCCGGGCATGGTGGCGCATGCCTGTAGTCCCAGCTACTCGGGAGGCTGAGGCAGGAGGATCGCTTGAGCCCAGGAGTTTGAGGTTGCTGTGAGCTAGGCTGACGTCACAGCACTCACTCTAGCCTGGGCAACACAGTGAGACTCTGTCTCAAAAAAAAAAAAAGCCTGTGTTTTTAGTAAACTGTAGTCTTTGGAGAGTGTTAGGGTGGAGAAGGTTGCAAAGCTAGTGCCCAGGCTCCTGCAAACCTCTCAGAAAGCGCCCCCTGTTGTCAGCATCTTGCATAGTGGGATGAGTCATGTGTCGCAGCGCTGCTCTGTGACAGTAACTAACTCCAGAATGTGCGTGGGACTCGCCCGCCTCCCGCAGTGGCCCCTCCTCTGTGCAGGTCCCGTCGAGGGTCCCACGTTGCATTTCATGGTTTTGTGTCCTCAGTCTCCTCGGCGACGGTCTGTCATTGTTGTGCACGACTCCAGCAACTGTAAGGCACACTGGTGGGTACTTTGTGGGCTGTCTGTCCCCCCGTGTATGTCTGTCTGGGTTTTTCTCAGCGTTGTGCACTTGGGGAGGAGGATCCCAGGAGTAAAGCACCATTTCCGTGTCACGGATGCGCAACATGGCTGTCAACATGGCTTACCGGCCGCCTGGCTAACCGTGATCACCTGGCCAGAGCAGTGTTGATCAGCTTTTTCCACGATAAAGTCGCCCTTTGACCCCTGTCCAGATGTGCTCTGTGGAAGGCCACTGAGCACGGCCAGCACCCAGCATCAGGGTGGGGTGCGAGGCTCCACCTCGGGGCGAGGAGGGGAAATGTTCGTTGTTTGAAGTTCTTCTCTGAGAACGGTGTGTCTCAGCCCCCAGTTATGCGTGTACATGTGACCCCCGGATGTTCATCTCGTACTTCGGACCATCATTGTTACCGCGTCATTCATTTCGTTACTCAGCTTGCCCCGCTTTGGCCAGGGGGTGATTCTTCACATCAGCCCTGTGTGCTCTTGGACGCCCCTCCCTTGTCCTGTGGTGCGTCCACGCTGCTCTGCGATCGTCCCTCCCTGCCTCAGCCGTCGGCACGAGCCGCCTCTCAGGGGACCTGCGTCCTTTCGTTGGGAAGTGTGTTGCGAGCCGTGTTGTCCTCCCGACCAGGTTCACGCTGGCTCACGTCCGTGCTGTGTGGTGTTTCTGATTGGGAACTTGTGCTTCTTGGAACTTAGCTGGCAGCGCTCACCTGCAGCCTGGTTTGGGGACGCGAGATGCTTCTGCGTGGCGTCCTGGCCGCGGCGAGCCCACAGCTGTATACAGCAGCTGCCGCTGGCAGTGTCTAGAGCCAGCCAAATTCTCAGAGTGACTTTGTCTTTTAACTTCTACCCAGAGCCAAAGCTACAACTAGAACTTTCCTTCCGTTTGCCTCTGTGTGAAAGTTCTCGGTCTGTGTGTGCCTGTTCTCCTCGCTGGTCCCTTCCGGGGAGTGGCCGTCCAGCTCTGGCCTGCACAGCTCGTTCCACCCCCGGACTTCTGGGGCCTCCCCAGTCGGGCCCAGCTCTGTTCTGGACTTGGCATATTTCCCCAGGTTTCGTAGGCTTTTTCAGTAATTAAAAGCTTTCTAAATTGTCACTGTGTTTTTATGATCTGTTTCAATCAAACGTTGTAATCGGCGTGTTGCAGATGTTGCCCTGTTGCCCTAGATTTATCTGCAAACTTACTTCCTGTTCTATCTGCTGCCAGTACCGGGGAGAGACTTGGTGCGAAGGGCTCCACCGCGGAGGCCCCCGCGCTCCCTTCCCCGCATCCGCCGCCCCTTTACTGGAAGAAACTAAGATCGGGGGACAGTCGAGCTCTCTTATTTAGAAGGCCAGCCATATGAAAGTGGCACTTCCAAAAAGGAGAAGCCATTTCCCCTCGTGTGACCCTGTGGCATAAATAACATCCACTGAGCAGATGCCACCAGCCCCTCCGGGGAACATCTTTCTGCTACTTACAGGAACCTACGAATATACCTCATAACTCCCTAAAAAAAATCTAAAGAAAGTATCAACTTTGTAAAATATTAATATAATAAATACCAAAGCCACATTTGGCTTTTAAAAGTTATTTTCCTTTCTCTGTGGGCAAATGCACTCAGCAAATGACCACACTCAGGAGACAGGCACTGTCGCGAACGCCCCATTGCGAGGCACGTGTGGGGAACACTGACACCCCGTACACTCAGCTGTGTGTTTTCCAGCTCGATCCTCTCCCAGACAAGGTCCTGCAGCAGAGACCCAACGCCAACGCCGTCCGGTCCATGGAGAAGGTCATGGAAATCCACAGTAAGTGCTCCTGGGGGCAGGACTCCACCGCATCCCTCCTGGTCCCTGTCCCCTCTCGGTGGTAACTGCCAGCGCTTCCCAGACCTGCGGGACACGGCCTTGCTGTGCCTACGTGGTGAGCTGGCAGAGATGCCCGTGTGGCCCCAGCTGGCTCCCCCACAGCCCACTGGAATGATTTCATCGCCTCCGTCTTACAGGTCCAAAGACTCGAGGCCCAGACGATCTCTGTACGGTCCCTTCCCTCAGGTCCCCGCTAGCGGGGGTGGCCACGGCCTCACCCCTGGACCAGAGAAGCCCACGGCCAGAGCTCAGGGAACCTTGGCCTTCCAGGGAGCCCTCGCCTCCTAGCACTGGTCGGGCGGCAGGTCTTAGGGGGCCGGGGCGGCACGTGACAGGGGCACTCATGCCAGCACACCCGTCTCGGGTGCATCTCTCACACCCTGTGCTGAGCACAAGGCCAGTGTGTGGTAGGCCTGTGAGACGACCCAAATGGTTGAGACCATCGGCGTAAGCGGGTGGAACCGGAGGCCTGCTCCCCGATTCCCTGCACGGGGGCATTTGGATCTGCCACAGAGCCCTGGAGCCGACGACAGGCCAGCCCTCGGGGCACAGCTCTTACGCTCAGGCCTGACGCAGTGACTCCCCAACCCCCAGCACCTGCCAGGGTCGGGCAGGAGACCTGGCTCACCTGCTCCCACAGCCGGGAGGGCTCGGCACCGCCAGCCGGCAGCCTAGTCCCGCCACCATGGCAGGGAGGGCCCTGAGTACAGAGGGCCAGGCCCCACAGACCCCGTCTCCATCCTGGGTGGGCCGGCTTGCAGGAAGACTGTTCCACTTGGGAAGGAGAAACATTTCCAGAGATTCCCAGTTTGTGTGAATTTGTAGCCATGCAGCTCCACGGTTTCTAAATCACAGCGCTGGGTCTCAAGGCCCAGGGTCCCACGGAGACCTCCCTGGGCCGCGGTGTGGCCTGTGAGGCACGATCACTGAGCGGCTCTCCCTGCCCTAGGCAAATACTGGCGCTGCTTGCAGCGCACGTCCTCCACGGTGGGGCACTCTCTGGTTGAGGCTCAAAAGTGCGAGAACGAAGAAGCCGAGACGGTCACCGCCATGGCCTCGCTTTCCGTGGGTGTGAAGCCCACCGAGAAGAGGTGAGTGTCTGCCTCTGACCTGTGGGCTTGCCGGGGACCTCTGAGCAGTGACGTGTCCTGCAGGCGGTGAGAGCCTTTACCACGCAAGGCCTGCCAAGTGCGCCAGGGCTGGTCCCGCCCGGAGGGGGGGAGGGATGGACCTCAGGTGTCTCCATCCGACTCTCGACACAGGCCAGGGCATCCCGCTCTGTCCAGTGTGGACGCCCCTTAGATACGCGTGAACAGCACTGGACATCGTGGGCCCGGTGGCACTCAGCTTCAGGGCAGGCCGTGGCAGGGAGGGACACCGCAGGGCGGCAGGTCTGCTGGAAGGGCAGCTGCCAGAGGCTGGTGTGTTGCCTTTAACGCACTGTTGGGTTCTCTCTCTCCTCTGTTGTGCGCCCCACCTCACCCCTCCCTCCTCGCCACAGACCGGAGGAGGAGCCCATGGAGGAGGAGCCGCCCCTGTAGCATCTCCCGGGGCCACTGTTCTCCTGTTTGTTCGTCTCCGTCTTGAAGCTCAGCCAAGAAACTTTCCCGTGTCGCGCTTGAGTCCCGCCACTTGCTCTCTCGGAGCGTCCAGGGACACCAGGCGCGCAGCAGCAACGGGAAGCCTTTCTGCCGCCCAGACCCACAGGCCTCGAGACGCACACGCACGCCCTGGGGCATGGCAGCCGCCCACAGGACACGGGACAGACGCCGGCGCGTGCACACGCACAGACGCGGAAGCCAAGCACACTCGGCGGCCCCGGGATGCCGCAGAAGAAAGCAGCCTGCGGCAGCTGGCGGCACAGTTGCCGAATCCAGGTGACATGAGGAAAAGAAAATGAAAATCAAAGATCTAATAATACAAAAAAACTTGATTAAAACTGGTGCTTAAAGTTTGATTATTACCCACAATTTCACAGTCTCCGTGTAAACCACTCAGCTCATCTTGTAGCTTATTTTTTTTAAAGAGAAAGTTTTCTACGGCTCTGGCCTGCCTCCGCGAACGTGGCTGCGTGCAGTGGGGTCTGTGACGGGTGGGGACAGAGTGGACGGACCTTTCACGAAAACAAAACTGGACAAAAGCAGGAACGTGAGCCTGGGAGGGTTGAGTTTCGCGAAGCCATCGGAAGATGCAAGTTTGTGCCTTTATTTTTATTGCTCTGGTGGATTTTTGTGGCTGGGTTTTCTGGAGTCCGAGGAACAATGCCTTAAGAAATTACAAAGAGCGGGATCGGTGGGACAGTCCCCTGTGGCTGGGCGCCTGGCGGCACCGCGCCAAGCCGGCCCAATGCTCTGAGGGCGGCACCGGCGCTGCTCCAGGGCTGCTCCTCTGCTCCGTCGCTAGTTACAGAAATGGAGGTAGTTCCCAAAAGTGGCAGATACTGTTGGGGTTTTGAAGTCCAACAAATTTTAAATGAATCCAAAGTGTTCTTTCCTCACACGTCACGTAGTGACCGATCATCTCCATTTGGTTGAAGCATGTCGTAGGCACACACGCAGTGTTACGATCGGAATGCTTTTTATTAAAAGCAAGTAGCATGAAGTATTGCTTAAATTTTAGGTATAAATAAATATATATATGTATAATATATATTCCAATGTATTCCGAGCTAAGAAACTTGATTCTTACGAAATCTTGATAAAATATTTATAATGCATTTATAGAAAAAGTATATATATATATATATATATATATATATAAAATAAATGCAGAGCGTGAAGGTCCCTGCAAACAGATGACTTGTGAATTAGCTCAAAAGGTGCTCATGGAAGAGATCGTGATGGAAACTCGTGCATTTCTGAGCTCCATATTGGCTAGCTTTCAGAGCGCCAACACATTTGCCACTGGGCAACTACCCTGCAAGTTTGTACTTTAATTTTAATTATTTTCTAACAGAACCCCTTCCCTCTCCAAGCCTCCATGCACATATGTACCTAATGAGTTTTTATAGCAAAGAATATAAATTTGCTGTTGATTTTTGTATGAATTTTTCACAAAAAGATCCTGAATAAGCATTGTTTTGTGAATTTTACATTATTCCTCACCATTTAGGAATTTTCTGAATGGTAATAATTTCTAAATTGTTTTCCTTTTTAAATTCTTGGCTTGTACATTTTTTTAACTTTCAAAGTTTTTTTATTATTTTTGTTTTTGTTTGTTTTTGTACAGTGAGCAGTTTTCTGCAGCGTCCGGGAATCGTTGCCATCAGAGTTTATTTTCAGAGAGTGAGAAGAGGGACCTTAGGTCTTTTCAGAGCGACACCAACGATCGTGTCTCTCCTGGTCTGTCCTGGGAGCTGTAGAAAGAAGCCAGACAGTTTTTCCTACATTTAACACTAGTATTACACGGGGCGGTATATTCTCCCCTCCGTGGCAAGTGCGGGGACGGTCACATGTGGTGTCGAGCCACCCGGGAGGCTTGCTGGACACGTGGGCAGTCAGCATTAACGCAACTCACGTTTAAACTTCTCTGACCGCACCTGTAGGATAGAATTCTAACTTGAGTTTCCCAAAGGCCTTTTAAGCATGTTGGCAATGCATGGGGCACGCATGGGCTCTTCACCTGTTCGGGTTTTCCGCTGCAGCAGGGCTTAGGCTGGAAGCAGCCAGCCCTGGATTTTGGAGCCTGTGGCTGCAAGGGACCCAGGGGCCTCCTGCCTGGCGGGCCTGCCAGGAAAGTGCAGGCTCCTGACCGGGACAGCCAGTCTTCACTCTTTGACAGTAACTGACAGTCCCTTTTTACTGGTAACTTAATTTTCAGCACTTGAAACCACCGATTTCATTCCAAGTGTATCAAGTTCAGACTTGGGGGTGGAAGTTCAGATGCACCATGCTCAGGAGGGACGCCAGGCCAAGTTGCTGAGTTTGGTCAAGTTCACAGGGTAGCTGCTGAAAGAGACACTAACTCAATCACACTTTTGACCGAATGAGTACAAAGTCTTGGATTCACTTGGTTGTTGCCTGCTGTTGGTCAGCTCAAAGACAGGGGAGTTTGAGAGTAGGGCAGAAAGGTCTTGGGATTTGTTTGGCTTTCTCCTCCCTACTGGCCGCTCTTTGCTCCAAAGCCTAATTTGGCAAGAGGAGCTGGCGTGTAGGAGCCGACTTGGCTCATCCCCCATTTGTGGCACAGAGCTGTGGCGGGGCCCAGCTGGCCGGGTCTTCTGGCAGCCTCTGCCCCGCTCTCCACGTGGCCCTCTGAGAGGACCCCACCACCTGCCCTCTGCCCAGCCGTGGTTCATGGGAGGAAGGCATCATCTCACTTTTTTGAACACATGATGGGATGACGTGGACCGCTCCGTAGCCAGGTTGTCACTGGAAGGATTCACTCGTAGTCTCACTCAGTGGAGACATCCTCTGCGCAGAGGCCTGGCAGGGGGAAGCATGTTCACTTGTCAGCTCACTCCAGCTTCACAGACGTGCTGAAAGCATTACCGTGTAGCCTTTTCTTTGAAGACACACTCGGCCCTTCTCCACGGCCAGCGCCCAGGGCAAGCGGCGGAGGGTCTGCCTTGGCCTCTGTGGGCGGGACCACATCAGGGAGGGTTTCCTCACCCACTTTCCCTTTGGTCCTGGGACCTTTAGCCTTTTTCTTCCTTTGCAAAGGCCTTGGGGGCACTGGCCAGGGAGTTGGCAAGAGAGCACTTTATATCCCTCCGAGGGAATCCCCGATGACGGCCCCTGGGACGCATGGCGTCCGCCTTGCCCTTGTGGCCTCCAGCTGTGCCACGGCGTGCCCACGCTCCACCAGCAGGCGGCCGTCCCGGGAAGCCGCCCCGCGGGGACTGGCCGCCCCTCTCCGGCGTCCCGTGGCTCCTGTTCGGGAGGGCCGCTTTGTCAGAGTGTTTCGGTTTTTCTTTATTTCTTTTAAACTCTGTTTCCAAGAGGAAGGACCGTTTGTAATGGTCCGACACAAAGCGAGTCTGATTTTTGCAGTACTAGCAAAGGACTTTGTTGTTTTTGTTTTGATCGGAACATTCCTTCCTTGCTGGTCACAGCCATGTGCTCATTCCATTCTTCTTTTTGTAGACTTTGGGCCCACGTGTTTTATGGGCATTGATACGTATATAAATATATAGATATAAATATATATGAATATATTTTTTTAAGTTTCCTACTCCTGGAGGTTGCATGGACCGTACGACCGGCATGTCTTTATATTGTATACAGATTCTGCACGCCAAACTCGGCAGCTTTGGGGAAGAGGAAAAACGCCTTTTTGTTCCCCTCTCATGACATTTGCAGATACAAAGGATGGAAATTTTTCTGTAAAACAAAACCTTGAAGGAGAGGGGAGAGGGAAGTTTGCGTCTCACTGAACTTATTCTTAAGAAATTGTACTTTTTATTGTAAGAATAAAAAGGACTACTTAAACATTTGTCATATTAAGAAAAAAGTTTATCTAGCACTTGTGACATACCAATAATAGAGTTTATTGTATTTATGTGGAAACAGTGTTTTAGGGAAACTACGCAGAATTCAAGGTGAACTGCCTGTCTCTCTCGACTTGATTTGGAGGAATTTCGTTCTGTTTTGTTTCGTTCGTTTGTTTCCTTTTATCTCCTTCCGCGGGCCGGGTGAGCGCCGCCAGCCCTCCGTGGCCTCGCGGCGGTTCATTCTGATAGAGAACCGGCGGGCTCGGAGGAGTCCCCTTCCGCACAGCCGTGTTGACTTTTCATTAATTTTAGATGATGTGTGGCTGAGGTCTCACTTGAGCGGCCGTGACTGTGCGAGCACCGCGGTTCACCACACACTCTGCAGCGAAGGAAGCGTTTCCTCATTGTAAGAAGCCGAGCTCGTCCTCAGCTCAGCCTCACTTTGTCTCTGACATCGATTAAAAGTCTCCTGTTGAAAGAAAAAGAAAGTGAACAGTTTTTATTTGGATTTTGGTGTGTGTGCTCCACAGTGGAGGCTCTATTTTCCAATTTATGAGAATGACAAACATATATAATATATATATATAAAGGGGGGCTGAACCGCACTCACCCAAGAGCTTATTGCAGGCGCGTGGTGGGAGCCAGCTCGCGGCGACGACGCCGCGTCCTCTGGGTGCCCGTCGGCCTGGTGTGGGCTCCGTGCGGGCCGCCACCACCAGTTTCTTCTGTAATTTAATCCATTTTCTCTTTGATTGTACGGACCTTGCCAAGGGTTCTTTCTTTTGCTCGGTGGAGGTGGAGGTTTTGTGTTCGGTTTGCTCGTTCTTGTTTTGTTTGGTGTGGGCGGACTTTCACCGGCCAGTGGCATCCTCCTCTGATGGTCGGCCTCTCCTTCCACTTCACCAGAGTCCAGTATTTGTACCGCATCATACAACTTGTTACTCTTGTGGTGTAAATAAAGACTGAGTTAATTGCCCTCCTATCTCGTCTCTGCCCGTGCTCTCTTCCTCGTTGGCTCCCGTGTGCCCGGGGCCCAGGTCCTGCCCAGATGGTTGGCTGGGGACGGCTAGATCCCAGGGGTGGCCCCGTGGACCCAGACTAATGGCCAGCCTTCCACCCTCTGCCCAGCCAGAACCGTGGGAGTGTGCCCTCATCTAAATGCCCCGTAATTTAAATCTCTGCAGTATTTTCTCCCCCAAAATACTTTGCAAGCTACGGTGAGCTGGGCTGCAAACACCCTCGCAGAGAACAAGGCAAAGGGAAAGGCCCGGCTGGCCACCCCCCCCAGCAGCTGCACATCACTGAGATCTGAGTCTGCAAACCCCAACCGCGGCCCCCAGTGGCACCCCTTTCTGGGCTCCCACATCCAGTAACTAATCCACTGGAGGGCGGAGGGTAAAGGCCGGGCTGCCACAGCCCAGTTTGGGACAACACAAAACCCACCTGGCTCCAGAGCTCTCCGGAGGGCGCCTGAGCCCGAGTTCTGCGCCACAGCCCGGCTTCCTTCCGGTCACAGCTGCCGACCCCAAGGACACTCTTGAGCACCTTGCACGCCAAACCCCATCTCAGGTGGCCTCCCAGAAACCCAGCCGGGGCGTCGCGGCTGCCTGGGCGCGGCGTGGGGAGTGGCGCCGAGCCGCACGGCTGTCTCCAGGCCGCGCGAGGCCCCGGGTCAGAAGACCGGGCCGGGGCTGTCAGGCAGCGTCGCGGCAGCGCTAGCTGACGGAGGCAGGGCCGAGAGGAGGAGAGGGGCCGGAAGGTAACCACAGCCTTCTGTGGCTGTTCCTGGGGACACGGACGAGTTTACCCAAAATGACAGGCTCTCACAGTCAGGGGAGTCCTCGTCTCTAAAACAGGCGGCAGGGAGAGAAACTCAGACAGAAAGTACCGAGCTCTGGGGCAAGGGGCGGCTGTCCTCCGCTTCGTAAGAGCAGAGGGTTTCTATGACACATTTTTTGGATCATGTTATCTGAAAATTATTTTTCAATGGTCGTTACAAAGCCCTGATACTTTTTTTACCTTTTAAAATTATGCAAACTTCTACCACATTAAACAGAGAAAACAACAGACCGACATGCGCCCGCCGTGAAGGCTGGACACTCCTTCGGCTTTGCCATGAATACGCTGACAGGTAAAAGGTGACAGAGCCGCGCCAGGCCCCGTTCCCTTCCCTCCCAGGAGGAGGTGCAAACCTGGGATCCGCATGTGCACTGTGTGTCTGTGATTTTGCGTTTTTGCTGCATAATTTTATCTCTAAAAAAAGGAAGTCTTAGTGTTTATCACATATTTATAGTGTGTGTAGTCACGCTATAAATATCTTTTTGCATCTTGCCTTTCCTTCCCGGCCGCGTGTTGGGGCCGCCCGTGTCCATGCACACGTCTCCGGGTTCCTCAAAGTGCCCGTGGTGTTTCGCCACATGACCGCTCCACGCTGCAGGACCCGTCCTCTGGACAAACACGCCACCTGTTGCCAGTTTATTTCTACCCCAAACAGTAGTGAACTGAGTTTCCTCGGGTATCTCCTGGAGCGTGTCTCGGGGTCCCTCTGCACAGCGTCGGCTCTGTGACATGGTGACGGTCACGCTCCACAGTGGTTTAACCGCCCCCTTCGCACCTGCACTGACGGGGGCAGCCTGGGTGTGGTTCCCCGCTGTCGGCACTTGCTGCTACCAGACTTCGTAGCTTCAGCCAATCTGGTGAGTGTGGATGTGCTTTTGTTGTCGTTTCTCCTGCATGTTTGCAGCTGTAGAGTGTCAGTCATCTATTCCTGCACAACAAATGACCTCCAAACATAGCAGCCTCTGCAGCAGACCTGCACTAACTTGGAGTTTCTGTGGGTCTGGAGTCTGGCTCCAGGCCTTCTCTGAGGGTCCCGCCAAGCCATCGGCCAGGGCTCCTCTGAAGACCCAGCTGGGGGTGGCGCTGTTGGGCCCCTCTCCTCACCGCCTGGGCCTCCCTGCAGGGCTGCCTGGAGACCAGGCCGCTGCCGTCCCCCACAGCAGCTGATCCAGATCTTGAAGCGGACGCTTCGAGACAGCGTCACTGAGACAAAGCCCCAATGTTGTTACGTCCCAATCTTGTCAGTGACACCCACCACTTCTGCTGTGCCCAGGACTTAGCTGCTAGTCCTGGAAACCAGCCCATCCTCAGGGGAAGGGTCCCCAGGGCACTAACCCCAGGAGGCTGCCACACAGCTGGCGGACATGCTGATCTTTGTTGAGGGTGGTTTCTCAGCAAATCCTGTCAGCTCTGCCTTCAGAATGTGTCCATAATTCCACCGACGGTGCCTCCCGGCTCTGCGCTCTGCGCTCTACACTCGCGGACATGGCGGCCAGGAGGACCTGCAGTGATGACAGCAGGTCACAGCTCCGCCTGCACGAGGTCCCAAGGACACTCAAAATCTATCTGTTTCACACACTAGAATGTAAACTTTGAAACTGTTCGGACCACTCCTAGATCCCCAGAATTCAAACATAATAGTTCCGCAAAAACAGGTCGAGTGAATAATTCTGGGATTCAGTCTTCTCTCAACCCACTTTAGTTTAATTATCTGGGTGGTGAAGTATAGAGTTCTATAGAGCTTTAAAATATATTTTGGATGTGAATCCTTCATGCATCATGAGGTTCAACTACCTTCTACTCTAGATTCTCTCTCTGTCTCACACCATGGAAAAAGCCCCCCTTGCAGACGCAGAGGGATGATACCGAGACCCTCTGCGCCATGACCCCGCCCCACGCTTGTTTGGTCCGTGCCCTCCTCACCCTAAACAGGATCATTATGCGATCAAAGCAAATCCCAGACGTCGTTTCATCTGTAAACATGTCAGTAGATTTCTTCTCTTAGACATAACCCAATACCTTATCATGCTCTAAATATGAATAATTCCCTAATATCAAATATCCAGCCAATGTTGAGATTTCTCCAGTTGTCTCGTGTTTTTCTTTTGTTTGTTTAGTTCTTTGCTTTTTACATTTGCTCTGTTTTAATCTGGAGTCAAATGAGGCCTTCCCGTTCTTTGCATGTTCCCTAAGCCATCTTTTAATCTGTGGCCTCGCCTCCGTTTTTATTTTTCTTACAATGCATTTGTGGAAGAAACCAGGCCATTTGTGGGTCCTCACTGTGTCCCCTGGCCTGTTCTTCCCACAACACAGGAGGAACAGGTGGGTGGGCCCAGACCGCTGGCCGATTCAGGCTCAGGCCCTGGAAGGAAGCCCCTCGGGGCCAGGACGCATGGCTACTGGGCCGTGTATTTCGTTGGGTTTTGAAGACAGTGATGCTTTCTCACCATTCCATCTCCACAAGCTAGACACTTGTGTAAGTTAACAAAAGGTAAGCAATTGTTATCAAGTTTCTAGCCGCGATAACTTTTTTGGAAAAAAGTAAACACTTAAAGGTTACAATTACAAATTGAAAAGGCTTTCCATTCAGCGTCTAAATTGATACTAAATCTTTTAGCCGAGCGTTTAAGGATAGTAGTATTATATGGTTTAATGAATACATGAGACTTGAAGTTTTAAGTTACATGTAAAATTCCTATTTAAAAGAAACTCTTTGGCCAATTACACTATTTTCTTGATTTGAATTTAAAAGCAACATCATATGTTATTTCTCTGATAAGCGATGCCAGTTCCACTTGGGAAAATAAATTTGTGTAAAAATTTGGGATAAAAATGTGCGGCATTTTAATTCACCCAAGTATTGGAATTCACGCACAAGAACTAAATGAATGCCGTGTTCTCGGTTTCTTACGCTGCTCCAAAGTTTCTGTATCTGATGTTTGAGTGGCATGTAGCGTGTAAACTTGGTTTGCAACTAAATTGTGTTATAATTTAAGTACCTCGTGCCTTTAAATCTGATTCTTGAGAAACACAGATAATGTTGCAGATTCTGAAGACCCAGGAAGTCACTCCGCTGAGACCTCTGGGAGCAGCTGCAGAATGTTGTTTCCCTGACGCGCTTAACATCGACCGGGGCTCGCGCGGAGCCCCCCGGGGGGGCTGGGACCTCAGGCTAACCCAGGGTTGAGGCTGTCAATAAAGACCTCCCCGAGCTCAAACGACTCCTGGTACGGACAGTTGAAAACACGACGAGAAGACCGGGCACGCCAAGGCTGACATCTGTGCGGTGCACGCGGCTCTACCGGGCCCGCCACAGGCGTTTGCAGGGCCCCGGCGACCGTTCAAATGGAGAACCCCCGCACCTTGCCTAAGTACGTAGACGTTATAAATCAAGCTCAAAAAGTGTTAAAATAAAAACACGTTCCACCCCACTAGCTTGGCAAAGCTTCTTCCTTTAAGACCCAGGAGGCTGGGTTGGAGCCAACTTTCTAGACTCCAAGGAGTCCTGCTGCAGACTCTGTTACCTCTTCCTCCTTTTTACTCCTGCAGGGAGGACCGGCCCACACCCCTCCTCGCTGTTTCTAGGGCCTTCCAGCCTGGCCCCAGGACCCAGAAAGGCCCGCGAGGACTTCCAGACGACAGCACCCTCCAGGTCTGCCTGACCCCTGGGCAGAACGCGGCCCTGCGGCTACACCTCGCTGCAAGCCAGGCTGGGAAGAGTGTCCTCCCCGCGGGTGCCCATGTGCCCAGCTGGAGGCGGTGGTTCTGATTTTACAGAGGAAAGGAGGATGGCACCGAGAGTCGCTGGCGTCTCTGCCACGTCCTCAAACCCCACCAGCATGCGAAGGCCCACCGCACCCAACCCCACTGCACCCAGGCCTCACCCGAGGGTCACAGTCTACCTGAAAGAGGTCGTAAGGCCAGGTGTGGAGCCGCCGGGACTCAGTGGGCACATCCAATAACGACACCCGCAGGTGGCCACTGCCACCGCCTTCTAGCTGGTCAGCGCCTGTCCTCGGTCCCGCGCGGCCCTCCCCAGAGGAGAAGCTGGTTCACGCGGCACTGACTGTGCCTTCCATGATTATGACCAGAAGGAGCCACCAAACGGTGCCAGAGCCCAGGCTGGCGCTGAGATCTCTCTCCAGCTGGCACATGACTGGGGACGCAGGGACGACGCTGCGCAGGTGTGAGGGCGGGCCTGGCGAGGGCGCTGGCTGGGCTGTGACGGGAATGCGGAAAGACGGTTCGCAGAGACGTCAAACCAGGGACGCAGCAGGCTTGTAGAAGTAAACAACAATCTGAAGACTACAGTCGTCGACTCTGCTGCAGGTTCCGGTGAAGTGCCGCCGAAACGCAGCGGGACAGGGCGCTCGCCACTCTGCTGGGATGGGGTCACATGGCAGCACGTGGGTGCCCAGCGAAGGCCGGGCCGCCCAGGCCTCCTGTCTCATTTGAAAGATAAGAGGAAACTCAACGAACATTCCAGAACAGTTATCGTAAGGGTCATTCTAAGGCTGTATGTGCTCTGTATCTCATCATCATGAAACTGAGTTTTAGTGGAAGCTGGGATCAGCAAGAGGCAGAATCCCACGATTTCCGGTTTGTTCTCATGGTTCCGGGAACTCTGGGCTTGCAACTGCGCGAACAGAAGCAGCCGACAGCAGGAAAAGCTTCTGTTAAAACGTCTTTGAGAACGCGTCTCCTCGCTGAGGCTCTGTCTGCCGCAGGTGGTGGTCGTCTGCGCACCTCCATTAAGGAAGCGGAGACGTCGCCGAGTGGCTCCACCCAGGTCCTCACGTCCCAAGAGCCCTGGCAGATTGATGTAAAAAAGGAATGTGGCCAAGGGCATAATTTTGTGGCATAAAGTGTATTTCCAAGGAGAGTGAGGGGACCCTCCGACTGTCTTTAAGCACAACACAGACCTGCACCCCCAGTGACCAGTGCATGCGGGGTTGCTGCGGCCAGCCCTGTCCAGAGACTATCTTCAAAAGGAGCTGCCACTGGGGACCTGCACCCAGTGACCAGTGCATGCAGGGTTGCTGCGGCGAGCCCTCGACGTGACCTGGGCCAGCTGTGGCTTCGTTGAGGCTGCATGGCCACATAGCACCCCACCTCCTGTGCACAAGAGGAACATGAGCACCCCAAGCAACTCAGTGTCTCAGATCTGCGCCTGGGAAACACGAATTGCAATATGGGGTGGCCTATTGCTGTATTTTATGGTGTTACTAATTATATATTAATTAATGGCATTATTAATCCTTATAAAATCGGAATAGTGTGCATCTCACACAAGAGAGCAGAATTATGATTGCTCGTCTCAGTCAAGCCTCTGGGTTTGCAAGGACAGAGCCCGCCGCAGCTGGGGCAGGTGAGCAGGGGACTGTCCTGTGGGCAAGGTGAGCCTGGAGGGCCTCCGCAGGCGTCTACCTTGCTGCCCTCTGCCCGAGGCTCCCTCATCAGCTGTCCCAGCAGGAAGTGCCCCCAAGCCGTGGCCTTTTGCCCAAGTGCCCATGGCCACCAGGCAGCACAGTCTTGCCTGCCGGGTTCTGCGCTGGACAGAGAATCTGACTGGCACCCGCTCTGCCTTCCCTGAGCTCAGGCCGACTCAGAACACGAGCTTCCTCCCGTGTGAGTCCCGCTGGAGTCCTGGAGCCCGGTGATCCAGCCCGATCCAGCCCCATCCTGTTGGCCGGGCTCCTGGAACAGTGTGCAGCCCTGCCCCCGGCCTGTGCCCCTGCCCTTGCCTCTGCCCCCTCCAACACTCCCTCCGCTCCATCCACACGCCACAGCGGGCAGGGGAAGGCTTCCTTGGCCTCCGGAAGCCAGGTGGCTGGGGAAGTCTGGCCTGTCTGCCAAGAGTCTCAGCGTGGCTCTTGCTTCCCCAGACAGCGACCTCAGGCCCCAGTCCTGCCTTCCCCTTTCCTCCTCAGGCCACGTGCCAAGCCTCTCTCAGGCGTAGACTTGATCAAGCGAGTCCGAGAGGCCTCGTGGCCGACAAGGTTCTCGGCCGTGGGAGGTCATCCCGGGTCCGGGGGACTCCATTCTCCCAGACGACCAGCGGCGGCTCATGGCACTGGAATCGGTGAGGGAGTGACTTGGAGGGACCACGGGGGCAGGAGTTTCACAGCCAAGGCCGAGCCTAATGTTCCACCAAGTTAAGAATATCCTTGTCCTTGCAGAGTCCCCTCTCCGGGCTGAGTTGGGGGTGGGCGCTGCCAGCTTGGCCAGGAGACCTCTCTCCTTCCAACAGCCAGCCCCTCTGACCAGGACAGACAGCAGTGGGCTGAATGGTGGCCCAAAAGGATATGTACACGTCCTAACCCCTGGACGCTGCATGTGAACTGATTCGGGAAAAGGGTCTTTGCAGACGTGGTTCAATTAGAGTTTTCAGGAGGCAGCAGCCTGGGCTACCCAGGTGGGCCCGAAAGCCAATGACAAGTGTCCTTGTAGGAGACAGAAGAGAAGACACAGAGGGAAGAGGTGGCCATGGGACGATGGAGACAGCTGGGACGGATGTCACCAGCCAAGGGACTCCTGGATCCCAGGAGCTGCGAGTGGCAGAGCAGGACCCTTCTCGGGAGCCTCTGGAGGGGTCTCGCTGCCAGCACTTGGATCTCAGATTTTTGTCCCCTGGACCAGTGACAGAATACATTCCTGTTGCTTTAGGCCCCAGCTGGTGGGTACTTGTCCCCCGAACACTCATTTACGGCCCTCCCAGCGAGCCGGACCACCCCCGGCACCAGGTCTTACCATTCTCGGGTTTGGAAAGGCCAACGGATCAGGACACTGGGCTTGAAAAATAGTCTGTCACTTGCAGTCCCAAGAGGCAGGGCCACTTGGGGGGCACCGGAGCGGGTCAGGAGGTGGGGCGTGAGCAGGAGGCGGGGCAGGAGCCTTCTTGTGGTTTCCACGGGGAGTGAGGTCAGGGTGAGTGGGCCCAGTGTCAGCCGGTCTGAATGACCTCAGCAGGCTCTGTGCAGGGGCTGTCCCCAGCTGTCTGGTGCCAGGCCTGGGATGATTGGGGCAGGGGATGGTGGCCCGAAGTGTGAGAGTCAGATGCAGGAGGATTGAGAGTTTGGGAGGTTTGCATAAGCAAGGCATGTTCCGACCAGAGTCATTTTCTATTTCTCAGAATTATTAGTATCTAGTCCCCTGGGAGGGGCAATCCCTCCCTGGCCAGTGGCGCCCCAGAAGCCAGGTCGTCAAGAAGTAGGAAAACAGGAAAGGCTGCTAGTGCACACAGCCCAGCTAACGCGCATCAGCGGGCGTCAGATGCCTACAGGCATGCGACCCGCTCATTGGGGGTTCTTACCCTGGGGTCCTTGGGAGAGTCTGGGGGCTTCAGAGCTCTGGGACCCCTTAACATTGTGTCAGCGTTCTCTGGGGAGAGGGCATGGGGCCTTCACTGGATCCCAAGGGGTCAGCTCCCTCAGGACAGCGCTGGCCCTCTGTGCCGATCCTTGGTGTCCTCAGCCCCCTGCACTGCCCATAGGGTGGCCAGTTGCGATCACTCATTAGATTTTCCCTCTGTCTCCTGCAGAGCACCTCGGTACAGGACGAGGTCCTGTGTTGCACCCCCATATACAAGGGGGATATGGCAGGTAGGAGGTGCTCATGAAGTGTTCAGGGCACTGCCAGGGGCAGGACCAGGCTTCCACAACCAACACAGAAGTACAAGTGTCCTGTCTCAGACCTGTGTGGCCTGGGAAACCACTGTGTCGCTGCTTCCCAGGTGACCGCTTGCCCTCTAGCCTGCAGCCCAGCACGCGTTTGGCCTGATGGCCTGAGCAGGCTGGGTTCTCCGCAGGCCCTGGAGCTACAAGCTGGGGGGCAGCCCCTCAGAGAGGGCTGGGCACCCCACCCGGGCCTGCACAACAGACGGGGCAGGCAGGGCTAGGAGCTGGGGCTGCCCTGAGCCACCCGCTGATCTCTGGCCCTTCCTCAGGTGGGCGGCTCTAGTTCCTGCTGTGCTGCCTGTGAGCGTCTGCTGTGGTCCCCAGAGGAAGACCTTCGCCCTTGAGCCTCCGGACTCCAGGCAGAGAGCTGGGACCCGGACCCTGCAGATCCCCCAGTGGTGCGTCCATCAGCCTGTCCCCAGAGTCTGCCCGGTGAGAAGCCAGCTGCGTCCCTACGGCCACCGCAGCGACAGGGACACCTGGAAAGGGCCTTTCTGAGGCTGTGCAAAGACCAGAGCGTGCAGGGCTCCTCCGGGGGTGGCCCTGTGCCACCTGCGCTTCGCACATGTGAGGGCCGGGAAGACGCAGCGCGGCGCACCTGCGCACTGTCTCCCCCACCCACTCGCACCTGCCCCTCCGAGCGGGGCTTCCCTGGAATCCGGGACCCCCGGCTCGGGCTCTGCTAACCCCTGACCGCGAGCCCCCAGGAAGCCTGGCTTGGGGACCACGCTGCTTCTTTGGCCGGGACATGAGATTAGGGTCCCCAAATCCCGGCAGCGTCTATTGTGATTACCCACGTCCAGTCCCCGTGACCAGGCGGAGGAGACGCTCTCGCCCACCCAGGCTGGTGGTTCCCGAGTCACCACCCGGGCCCAGAGCGGGAGCGTCCCTTGCAGGCTCCGCGCCCAGAGGCCAGGGCCAGGAAAGCGGGCAGGCGACGACCAGCGGCGGGGTCTGCGTGGGGACTGGAGCGGGGGCGTGGCCGGGCGGGGCGGGGCGGCGGGAGGGGCGGGCCCAGGTAGGGCGGGGGCGGGGTGGCAGGAGGATTGGGCCGGGCGGGGCCGGGAGGGGCGAGAGGGGCCAGGTGGGGCCAGGTGGGACCGGGCGGGGCGCCGGGAGGGGCGGGGGGGGGCGGGGGGGGAGGGGGGGGCGGGGCAGGAGGAGC
>CAUYSK010058309.1:0-56083 GCA_963575035.1 Avahi laniger
GAGCTCAGGAGTTCGAGACCAGCCTGAGCAAGAGCAAGACCCTGTCTCTACCAAAAATAGAAAGAAGTTAATTGGACAGCTAAAAATATATAGAAAAAAAATTAGCCAGGCATGGTGGCGCATGCCTGTAGTCCCAGCTACTTGGGAGGCTGAGGCAGTAGGATCGCTTGAGCCCAGGAGTCTGAAGTTGCTGAGAGCTAGGCTGACGCCACGGCACTCACTCTAGCCAAGGCAACACAGTGAGACTTTGTCTCAAAAAAAAAAAAAAATGGGCAAAGGAATAGACATTTCTCTAAACATATACAAATGGACAAAAAACACATGATAAGATGCTCGACATCATTTGCCAGCAGGGAAATGAAAATCAAAACCACAATGATATGCCATTTTATACCCAGTAGGATGTCTAGAATCGAAAAGTCAGAAAATAAGAAGTGATGAAAGGATGTGGAGAAATCAGAATCCTCATACACTGCTGAGGGAAATGTAAAACAGTGCAGCCATTTACAGTCTGGTAGTTCCTCAAAATGTAAAACCTATCATTCTAGAGTTAAAATATGACTCAGTAATTCCACTACTAGGTATTAATACACACCCAAGAGAAAGGATAACACGTCCACAGAAAAACTTATACAGGAACATTCATGGCAGCATTATTCTTAATAATGTGGAAAGAATCCAATATCTATCAATTAGTTAGTGGATAAATAAAATGTGGCATGTCCACATAGTGGAATATTATTCAGTGAAAAAAAGAAATGAAATGATACATAATACATACATGGAAAAATCCTGAAACCATTATGCTAAGTGAAAGAAGCCAGTAACAAAGGGCAACATTTTGTATGACTCCATTTATATGATGTGATCAGAATGGATAATACCATTCTGTAATATAAATCTACAGAGACAGAAAATATATCAGTGGTTGCCTCGGGATTAGGAATGGGAGTGTTGAAGGTGATGGCAAAGGAGCGTGTGGTGTGGTTTCTTTGTGGGGTAATGAGATGTTCTAAATCCAAATGTGGCAATGGATACACAACTCTGTGAATATACTAAAAGCAAATGAATTTATACTTTAAATGGGTGACTGTTTGGTATATGAAGTATATCTCAATAAAGCTGTTCCCCCCCCCAAAAAAAGTAGGCTGGGAACTATATACTAAACGTTTTAGGGTGATCTGCCTACTAAAACAGAAGATTTAATTTAGATCTATAGCTCCTAACATAATATTCAAAATGTCCAAGACACAATCAAAAGTCACGCACGCTAAAAACCAGGAATATTACAATTTGAATGAAAAAGGACAACACATGCAATACCAAGATGAATCAGATGTTGGAATGATTTGACAAGGATTTTAAAGTAGCCATCAAGTTTTAACAAGCAATTAGATATACTCTTGAAACAAAGGACAAAACAGAAAGTCTCATCAAAGAAATAGAAGATATAGAAAAGGACCAAATGGAAATTACAGAACTGAAAAATATAATAACCAAAATAAAAACTAACCGTTGGTCTCCACAGCAGAATGAATATAAATAATAGGGTAAAGAACCACGCAACTTGAAACTGGAAGTAGAATAATAGGAATCATCCAATCTAAATAACAGACAAAAAATTAGGCTGAGGGGAAAAAAATGAAAAGAACGATGCCTCATGACTTGTGAGACAATAATAAAAAGATCTAACATTCATATCATCCTAGTCACAGAAAATTATAGTCACTGAAAAATTATTCTAAGACATGGCTGAAAAACTTCTCAAATTTGGGAAAAGACAAAGCTACAGTTCAAGAAGGTGATAGAATCCAAGTAGGATAAACCCAAAGAAATACATATAATTAGACATATCATAATTAAACTTCTGAAAACTAAAGCCAAAGAAAAAACCTTTAAAGCAGCTGGGGAGAAAGAACATGTTATTTATAAGGAAACATGGATTCCAATGACAGAGGACTTCACATCTGAAATCATGGAGGCCTGAAGAAGGTGGCACGTTTTTCAAATATTGAAAGAACTGTCAACGATAAAAGTTATAAAGAGTAATAGCTAACAAAATCTTAAGAAAACAAAGAACAAATGAAGACAAAGAATGCCATGGTTTATATTTATACATGAGAAATTACAAAATAGGTTGATATCAATAGGAAACACCTTAATAGGTGTTTCCTGTAAAAGAGATTAAATATTTAGGAATTGTAGATTTCCTCCTCCCCATCGCCAATACCAGTGAGATTCATATAGGTATAGGGCTTAATGCCTATTTCCCTATTCCTTAATTTTCTTAGTTAAAGAGAAATCATTATGCCACTGTTCAAGATCTTTTATCAATTTGACAGTTTTTGTTCTAGTTAAAAATTCCAAAGCTTATGAGCCTAAAATCAGAGCCATTTATTTTAAAAAGATACAAGATCTAGATGCCTCAATCATCTAAAATGAAGTCTATTTTAAATAGTACTTGCTAAAGTCAAAGCCTGATTGTCTCTATAGTAACTGTCATAGCTTAACCACCTTAAAAGCCAAGTCATAATAGGGCAAATAATATTCATCTTAATCCATTCTAATTTATAAAGATTGTGTGTGTTTTTAAAACAAGAATGACTATGCAAGTTTGACTAGTGACTTGTTAAGGAGTCAAGAAAGAAACAGTTGCCCAACTTGCAAAAATGTGAATTCAAGATCTGTTTTACATTACTACCAACTGATTCATTCAACCAACTTTGATCAATTTTCTAAAATCTATCAAGTATTGTGCAAGATAGTGATGAAAAGATAAACTAAAGGCATGGTCCAGGCCTCAAGGAACTCTTGGTTGTGAGAAAAATGGACTCACAAGATATAATTTAGATAAAATGCGGTAAGTACGTTAATGGGTCCATGTACAAAATACCAGGAAAGTAAGAAACTAATCCTATTAACAAAGGTGATATTTATCCTGATTTTTAAAGAATGAATTAAATACTACTTTCCTTAGGGTTCTATCACTCCCTCTTTGCTCTCAGCCCGGTTCTCAGCCCTAGATATATATCACTGTCACATGGGAAGCATTTTTAAATAACAAGATCTGGCCCTGCACCAGACCAAATGAATGAGAATCTCTTTGGATGCCTCCATCACCCATCTTGACCCTTTAAAAAGCTCCTCATGTGTTTTTAAAGTAGCCTATGTTGGCTGGGTGGCTCACATGTGTAATCCCAGCACTTTGGGAGGCCAAGGTGCAAGAATCACTTGAGGTCAGGAGTTTGAAACCAGCCTAAGCAACATAGCAAGAACCTGTTTTTATAAAAAGTTTTTTAAAACTTAGCCAGGTGTGGTGGCGCATGCCTGTAGTCCTGGCTACTCAGGAGGCTAAGGCAGGAGGATGGCCTGAGCCCAGGAGTTCGAGGTTGCAGTTAGTCATGATTTTGCCACTGTACTCCAGCCTGGGCAACAGAGCAACAATCTGTCTCTTAAAAGAAAAAGAAAAAAGTATTTTGGCAACCTCACCTACTTCTGATGACTTAGCTTTAATCCTGGTGCAGAACCTCCACACACATCTCCATCTTCAGGCCTAACCACTCTCTTGAGCTACTTCCCAGACATCAAGATGATACCATTGGATGCCAAGGTTAATAGTGAGGAGGAAAAAAAAAAAAAAAGATGGTAGCAATGGATTTCTCTTTACCCTTCCAAAATCTGTTTCTTTTCCTGTATTTCCTATCTGAATGAACAGAACCACCACTGCCCAGTCACCCAAGCCAGAAATCAAGAAGTCATCTTTGACTCTTCCTTCTTCTTCTTGCCCTCACCTCCACACCTAACCAGTTCTCCTTATTCAGCTGATTCACTCTCACGTCTATACCCTCATCTCCATCCCGTCACCCTTCACCTAGACTCCTGTAACAACTCCCTTAACGGGTCTTCATGTGTCCAGTCTTGCCCTTTCATAACCCATTCTCCACAATGCTACCAGAGATTAGAGTGATTTTTCTCAAAATACATCCGGTCACAACACTCATTCATGTTACCTGCCAGAGTAGGGGATGCAGACATGAATCAAAATCCAGCCTGATTTCAAAGCCCTACCCTTAGAGCTGAGAAAGAGGAGAAAAACACATAAACAAGTAAATGCAATGATCACATGTATTTTGACAGTAGAAATCAAGAGGAAGATGAACTGGGGGGAGATGTGGGAAGGCTTTACAGCAGGGGTAACCATGAACATGTATAATCTACAGGTGTCTAAGGTAGGAAAGGGCATTCCATGGAGAAAGAGACACAAAGCCATCTAGGCATGCTCAGGTAATGTAGGTGATTTTATATGGCTAAGGCAAAAGGCACGGCATGCAGCAAGACACGGAGGCTGAGATGGGAACAAATCAGACTTCGCAAGATCTTTCCAGGATGAAATCCTTCAAAGGTTCCTCACTACCATCAGGATAAAACTATATAGTAAGACACACAAGGTCATTCACGAGCTGCTCCTATATACCTTTCCAGCCTCATCTCTCATCATGCCCCTTCTCCAGCCTTTTCAAACCACCAGTTCTTTCCTAAAAGCACCAGGTTGTCACACACCTTTGTACATGTTACTCTCTCTTCCAGAATGCCCATTTCCTCTTATCTTTCATTGTCTAGATTCAGCTTTTTGGAAAACTTTATTAGTTTACAGAGCACCTATTATGTGCCCAGCACTTTGCTATAAACTAAAGACACAATGAGATATGATTGAACCCCTTTCCTTAAAGAGTTCAGTATCTAGTCAGGGTAAAAAATAAAAAACTGACCATTATAATAGTGTAAAAATGGATATGGTAGTATGTGTGAACACAAAGAAAATCACCTAACCCAAGCGGAGGAAGAGAGGTAGTCAGAAAAAGTACTAGGTGCCTATGGACAGAAACCTTGCCTCATTCTCTCCAGGGTGGTGCTCCCAGAGCACTCTGTAGTCATCTTTGTCACAGTCTCGCTCACACTATAGCGAGTGGTCTGTTTCCTTAACTGCTTTCTGCTCTGGATCATGAAGGAACCAGGATAAGGATGAGCCCATGCTGCAGAAGGCCTGGAAGGAATGGTTCATAATGGTAAGTGCTAGGGAGCTGATGAGAATTTTTAAAGAAAACAGTGGCATAATCAGATAGATATCTTAGAAATGAAACTAATTCCAGCAGCAGTTTGGAGGATGAACTAGAGTAGGATCCAGAGACAATGAGGTCCATGAGGCTGCTGCTGACTGTTCAGGAAAAATATAACCAAGGCCTGAACCAATCTTCTAGCAATAAGGAAAAAAAGAAAAAGAGTTGAGTTAGCAACAATAGGATTTAAGACAGACGATGTGATGAGAAAGAAGACAATTCCAAGGTTTCCAGGGTAAGGATCTTAAAATAGAAGGAATGTTTGTATGTGTATTGAGGGGGCTATGGATAGAGAGGAAGGGAAGGAAAAGATAAACAACCAGGTTTGAAGTACCAAGTATCCATGTATAGTTATGCAGCAGACAGATGAAAATTAGTAGCTGAAGTTCAAAAGAAGTGAGGACCACATATACATCTTCAAAAACCATAAATATACAGGTGCTATTTGAAGCCATAAAAGGAAGTATAATCACCCAAGGAAATTAGAGAGAGAACAGAGAAAAGAACAAAAAATGAAACCCTAAGGAATGCCACATTAATCTGAAAATTAAAAAAAGGAAGCAAAATATCAAGGGAAGGTTTTTTGTTTTGTTTGTTTTGGATGATAGAAACCTGAGCATATATGCAGGCTGAGAGAAAACAAATGATAATTATGGGGAGAAATCAAAGATGTGAGCCTTAGAAAGGAGGATCCCTCTTCCTCTGAGATAAAAGGAAAGGAGATCAGAAATCAGATATGTACAGGCACAGATAAAAATGACAGATCCTTAAGAGTTGAGGGCTGATGCCCACCAATTTCTTCTGTGAAGTATGAGGCAAAATAAGCAAGGAAGAGAAGGCAAGAGTAGGACAAAGAGAGAAGAATGGTAAAGATATATAAACTGCCATTTAGATTTTAGTACATAAGAGAAAACTGGGGGGTAAGTCAACGGATCACCAGGCAGTGCAAGTGAAGTTGGAATCCAGAAGTTTAGAACAACACAATTCACGATTTTCTCCAGTCTGCCCTAGGGAGCCCAGGAGTAGAAAAAGCTGACTGATTCATCCAGGCTTGAGATCAGCAGTGCAAATGTGGCAAGAATAGTACAAGGCCCATAACAATGCTTTTATAATTTTAAAAAGTCAAATTTATTTTACTCTTTTAAAAAAAATGACTAGCTGTTTCCTCTGAGAGCCAGAAAGAGAGTTGGGGGAGGCAGAGGAAGGGTAGATGATTCCTCTTTCACTCCTAGAGAACTTGTCAGAACTTTCATTCCTAAGCATATTTGATCCCTGCAGCAGCTGATTCCAAGAAATCCAAACCTGATTCCTCCTGGCTCTTAAAGGATGAAAATTCACTGCAGCTCCCTGTACTATCCAGCTAATAGACAAACACATGCAACACTGCTTATATATTAACACAATGCTATTTCAGCTAGGAGGTAGGGGTTCTTTCTTTCCTAAACACTGTAAATGGAGGGGTATGGGGATAATTATATCGCAAAGATTGCTGAATAACAGACTAAGAATCCTTTACAGAGGCAATTAACGATACATGACACAAAGACAGCATAATTGTTTCTTCTTAATAAATAACGGCAGTAAGTAATTGATCACTTAATCGCTTTATTACACTTGGAGTTCACTGATTCGTCCTGCCATCTCCCATACCACTCTTCGGATAGCGGGTCAAATCCCTGTGGATACTAAACTTCTGGCTACTACCATCTGGAGAGTACAAAAGGCGGAAGAGGCTAACATGTGTGAGCACCCACCATGTGCCGGGCCTACTGTGTGCCAGGCTCTGGGGAAGGCACATTCCATGTCATGGGTGCAAGTCACTTAAAGACGAATTAAGATGTTATGGATGTGGCATTCAGGACAGTGGGAAAGTGTCTGAAGGTTTAAGTGTAAAGGAAAAGAAGAAGAGTTAGCGACGGTGGTTGATCAAAATGAAGGGAGAAAAGAGGAGCTGGGAAAAGAAGGCGTCTGGGAGCAAAAGACCAAGACCCAGGGACACCTGGAGGGGGGTGGGCGACGGACACGTAGGAAGAACGCGGTACAAAGGGATAGGGGTGCGCCTGCCGAAGCCGCAACCAGGGTACAGGTGAACGCAAAGACGATCTGGCTGGATGGGGAGTCTCATCTCGCGAAGAAGCCAAGCCCCAAAGGACTGCAGGGCCGGGACGTGGTACCAGCGTCGCGAAAACGGAGGGGAAGGGGCAGAGGTCAGAGGGCAGGGAGGTCGACCGCGCACAGGGGGGCGGGCGACAGTGAGAAGCTGCGATGGGGGAAGGGGCGTGGGAGCAGCCGCCGGATGGGCCAGAACCCGGGGAGCCGCGCTTGGGGGTGGGGTTGGACAGCCGCCGGGGGCAGACGTGGAGACCCGCGGGCAAGAGGCGACATGGGGCCGAGGAATGCCAAGACCGAGCCGGCCGGGACCCGGAGCTGGGTGGAGATGGCACAAAGCAGGGGAACCGTGGCGGCACTCCGAGCGGAGCCGCAGTGAGCGCGGCATCCCCTTACCTGGGATGCGTGAGGAGCCGCCGAGCCGCCGCGCCAGCATCCCGGGCTCAGCTGCTTCTCCTACCGCCCTAGGTGGGGGCCATTTCGCCCGCCCCGCGAACCAGCCCTCACTGCCAGGCGCCAGCAGCTGCCAGCCTGGCCCGACCCCGCGGAACAGAGCCGCCGCGACCCGCGCCCGCGGCCGTCTCAGCAGCGACTCCCGCCGTCGCAGCCTCTGCGCCGGCTGCCAGCCTCCCGGGCGGTCGCCGGATCACACGCGTGCTGTGATTGGCTGCCGGACGCCCGGCCTGGTGCTGTGTCGGCCTCTCTGATTCGCAGGTTCCGGCCGGCTGCCCACCGAGGGAGGTGGGACTTGGTGCTGCGCTCGGTCCGGCCAGCGCCGAGGGGCGGGGGTCTGACGTCGCGGCCGGGCCGGCGCCCCCGCCGCCCTGCTCGTGCGCGCTCGCGGAGGGGGCTTCTTAGCCACCACCTGCCTGACCCGGTTGTTGCCCGAGCAGCGGTGCGCACGGCCCAGCTGGAGACGAGCAGCTAGCAGGTGGCAGTCCTCCCAGCCCTAGTCCCCCACGTGGGTGGCCAAGAAGGCCTTCATCCGTGAAGCCCTGGGACAGGGAAAATGAGCTTTCCCAGGAAATTCCTTCCTCTGCCTGTCCACTGCGTCAGCAGCACCTTCGTCTCTTGGGAGATAAGTCGCAAAGGCAAATATCAAATTCGCACAATATCTTATTCCACACTGAAGTGTAAATGAGCGATAGATTCTCGCCCGACCTCAGGGATGGGAAACTGACTACCTAAGAGAAGGACTCGAAGACTAGGAAAGGAGAAAAAGACAAAGCAGGAAGGGAGAGGTGGGGAGGGGCTGAAATTTCACAACATTAACCATTCACTTTTACAATTCCTTCCAGCAGGCACATCTACACCAGGTTCTGTCAAAGCAATTAATTCAACTATCTTAACGTGGATTGGAGAAAGCATGGGCTCGGGAATCTAACAGCTGTATTCAAAATTGCTGTATTCAAAATTGCCGTCTACCATCTTGGAACCTGTTTTGTTATCTGTAGAATCAGATCTAATGTGTACCGTAGAGAATTGCTGTAAATATCAAATGAGATCCATAAAAAACTTCTGCACCAATGTACATAGCAGCATTATTCATAGTAGCCAAAAAAAAAAAAGTAGAAAAAAACTAGATGTCCATCTACTGATTAATGGATAAACAGAAGGTGATATCCATACAATGGAATATTATTTGAACATAAAAAGGAATGAAATATGGACACATGCTATGAGATGGGTGAACCTTGAAAATACTATGTGAAAGAAGCTGGTTACAGAGACCACAAATTATACGATTCCATTTATATGAATGTCCAGAATAGGCAAATCCCCAGAGACAGAAAGTAGATTGGTAGATGCCTTGGGCTGGTAGGATGGGGGGAAATGGGAAGTGATTGCTAAGGAGTATGGGGTTTCTTTTGGGGGTCATCATAAAATTGATTAGGATGATGGTTGTACGGTTCTACGAATATATAAGTCATTGAATTGTACACTTTATCTTTTTTTTGCCTCAGCCTCCTGAGTAGCTGGGACTACAGGCACGTGCCACTGTGCCTGGAGAATTGTACACTTTAAATAGATGAATTGTATGGTATTTGAATTATATCTCAATAAAGCTGTTGTTTTTTTTTTTTAAAAAAAAAGATCAAATGAGATAACAAACCTCAAAAAGCCCCTGGCTCTAGTGCCTCCATGAGAGAAAGGACTTGGTATATCTAACTTTGATTTTTTCTTTATTTCATTGGCAAAATCTTGTAACAAATTTGATCTGAGGAAATTTAAAGAAAGAGCCACCATATTTTTCTTTAGAAAATATAAATGTAATGAAGAAGATGATTTGATTTCACTCCAACTCCTTATGGCAGCAGAAATGGACAGTGGGATTATAAAATTCATCAAAAAGGCCAGGCGCAGTGGCTCATGCCTGTAATCCTAGCACTCTGGGAGGCCAAGGCAGAAGGATTGCTTGAGATCAGGAGTTTGAGACTAGCCTGAGCAAAAGAGACCCCATCTCTTTAAAGAAAAAAAAGAAGTAGAAACTTAGCTGGGCATGGTGGGGTGTGCCTATAGTCCTAGCTGCTTGGGAGGCTGAGGTAGGAGGATCGATTGAGCCCAGGAGTTTGAGGTTACAATGAGCTAGGATGACGCCACTGCACTCTAGCCAGAGCGACAGAGTGAGACTCTGTCTCAAATAAATAAATAAATACATTAGTTAATTAAATTTATCAAAAGAAAATAAGCAAGGTCAGCAGGCAGAGAGTGAGGGGAAAAGGGAAAGAAGGCAAGAACGTGGCAAGGTGACTATGCACCTGAGGGCAGCCCCCTAAATCATTCGACATTAAGCAAGAGGCAAGTCACATTCCAATTCCTACATTTCAGACGCCTTCAGGAAAAGAACTCACCATGACCTGAGTCACACTGAAGCCACCACAGGTACACAGCCTCTGCCAGCCTCTCTCCACAAGGCAGAGACGCAGATCTCTGACATGACCTTCCACACTGCCCAGAAAATCCCTCATCCACCTATAAGACCTGGAAAAAGAATTAAGTAACCAGGTGGGGAGCTGGCGCTTGTCCTTCCGGCACTTATTAAACTGTGAGGACAAATTCCAGATGTGAGAATTCAGTAAGAACAAAGCACACGAATCCCTTCAGTGAAATCTGTCACACAGCAGGATGTCTCACTGAGCAAGACAGCTTCAGGTGGCCCAGGGGCTATAAAGTCTACACAGCCTTTCAGCCAGAGCAAAGAACAGCTTGATCTGAAGCAAACCTCAGGGTCATTTGGGACAAGCTGAACTTTTCCTGTTTTCTAAATCTGTTCCCAATGCATATAGTGTATATGCTAATAAGAAAAAAGACTCCACGATATACTTTTTTTTTTTTTGAGACAGGATCTCACTTTGTCGCCCAGGCTGGAGTGCAGTGGCATGATCATAGCCCCCCGGGCTCAAGCAATCCTCCTGCCTCAGACTCCACAGTAGCTAGGACTACAGATACACACCATCACGGCCAGCTAATTTAAAAAAAATTTTTTTTTTTTTTTTAGAGATGGGGTCTTACTATGTTGCCCAGGCTGGTCTCAACCTCCTGGCCTCAAGTGATCCTCCCTCCTCAACCTCACAAAATGCTGGGATTACAGATGTGAGCCACTGCACCTGGCCCAAATTATGCTTTTAAGTGAAAAGAACACATTTCAAAACAGTGTATATAATATACCCATTTGTATTTTTTTAAAGTATACATACACATCTTCAAGACAGTCTCTGGAAGGATGCACAGTAAACTGGTAACAGTGGTTGTCTCTGGGAGGGAAACTAAAGGACTTGGGCACAGGAGTGGAAAAGAGATTTATTCTTTAGTATATACTCTTTGGTACCTTTTGAAATTTTGTGCTATATGCTTGAATTACCCATTTAAAATAAATAAATACATAAATTTTTTTTAAGAAAATTCTTTCCTAAAAACCTCACTGTCTAAGCCTATATGAATATCTGGTTCACATGACATTCATATTTCTCTGTGTAATTTAACAAGCCTCATATTGAGTGTACGTATTCTGAACACTCTGTGTATCTGTCTTCTCTTCCCAGCCTTACCTGTCCAGGTGATCAGCCCAGAATCAGATAACCTCACCTGAGGCCATAGATGACTTTGAAACTCTGTTACAAGTAATTCAAAGGGCTCAGAGCCTGTTTCTTCCAAACAGCCTGGGAAGCCCCTGCAGGCCCAAGAAAAAGAGGAAATGGACAAGTACTTGCTGGGGAAGTCTCTCCCCTCTGGGCCAGGCTTTGCATAACTTCTGCTTCAGGGATTCACCTCCAGGAAAGAAGGCTTAGCCAAGGTAAGAGAGGACTCCTTACTACAGTTATCTCGCCTCCTGGAAGGAAAGTCTATGCAGCACACCTAAGAATGAGCAGGGTTGGAGGAGAACTGAGGAGGCAACATAGCCCTCTAGCTTTGGGAGCTTGTTGGCATTGCTTCGCTTTTGATACGGACAAAAATGCTGCAGACCTCCCTTCCTGGATTCCAGGATCTGGCATGGAGAGAGGATGGTGGCAGTGGTGGGAGATGGCAGAGGGCCTTGGACGTGGAAGACTGGGGAAGACAATCATGTCAGGTCCTACTTTTTAATTCCCTGTCCCAGCTCAAGGGAGCTGGAAGCGAGGGATTTGGAAACAGAAAATGGAGAGGACAGGCTGCCTTTGCAATGCAAGCAAAGGAGCAGAGATGTTTCAGAGGGAGCAGACGCGCTGGAGATGTGGGGATAGAGGGAACTCTCAAGGGTAAGGGCAGAAATGGTGATGACAGAAGGTAGTTGTGTCTGTCACACCAGCACAGAGCCTGGCTGAATGGATGGATGGATAGCAAAAGCTGCAGCTGTCAATGAAGGCCACCAGGGCAAAGCAGAGGGGGACACAGGGAAGAGAACAGGACAGTCAGGTTGCTCAGGGTCCTGCCAGGAAAGTCAGGGAGACTCCAGTTGAGGCAGCCAGAGCCAAAGATCCTCGATGAAGAGTTGGAGGGTTAAGCTTTTGCTCAACTTAAAGTGACCTAAAAGCCCTGGCTAATTCGGGACAAGATGAAACACTTACCTGCAAATAGCATCAAAGAGCCAATGAGCTGCAGGAGACACCTCACGGTTCTCTTGAAGCTTGTGGGATAGAGGGATTTGAGACAAAAAGAAAATGGTGATACAATTTACAGAAAAAGAAAAAAATGAGCAGGGCTCCTCACTTTCCCCACCCCTAGATCCTGGAAAACTGGGCAGGTCAGGTCCCTCAGCCACATCATCATTTTAAAATGAAAATTCAGCCCAGCCTATGAGCAGGCATTTTCCAAATGGCTACAGAATTCCTGCACCTTCCAAAAATACCTCTTCATGCAATTCCTGCCAGGGAGGGAGGGCCACGGGCCCAGGCTGGAACTGACCAATGGGGCTTTCTGAGTCCCAGCGCTGCCACTGCGTGCTCTGCAGACCCCAGCTGCAGGAAATGCCCACTCCTCTGTGAGTAACCCCAGCCAGACAGCTGCTGGAGCTGAGCCCCGGACTGGGAGCAAAGCAATCTCTAATTCTCCTTACGACCCAGGAGTTTCTAAGACTTTCAGGAATGGTCTCCAAATCTAGCTATGCATAGAAAGTACCTGGGCAGCTTTGTAAAGCAGTCACAAGCCTCTTGTCAGTTTTATGAAGCAGAAGCTCTGGGGTAAGCCCCCGGCCCCAGCAATGGGACAGGATGGGGCTAGTGACTGGGAGGCAGCAGAGAGGGTTCAGGATGGCTGGCTGATTGGTAATATGCCGTGACTTTACCTGGGTACAGTTAACCACTTTGTTCACTCTGAAAATTTATCATGCTTTACATACATGTGTAATTTTTCTATATCTTTGTTATAGTTCATCAAAAAAATATACTCCTTGATAAATTCTGCTTCCCTACCAGGTGTGCGAATCACTGAGTTGGTGATAGATAGGATGAGGGCCTTAGATTACGCTAAGGAGATGCTGGGTGCTTCTGAGCATAGGTTGGAATAGCTCCCAGGGGTCTGCCTTTCCTTCTTGGGCAAGTCTCTGACCCTCAGTAGGGAAAAGCTCTGACAGGGGGCCGGGGTGGGGTCGGGGGAGAGCAGCTGAATAGGGGGTGCTCCAGGGAGTAGCCAGCCCTTCTCTGCCCACAGATGCTGACCAGTGACATCAATGCAGACCAGGAATAGCTGCCAACCCTCGTGACTTGTCCTGCACACTAACCCTTGGACAGGGCTTGCTCAGGTCCCCAGTGGCCTGGTTCAAAAGTGCCATTTTCTCCTGTGGCTTTTCCCTTCCTGGTTAAAGAGGTTTCCCTCCCTGGCTAAAGAGGCTGGAGAGGCTACAAGTTCCTTGCCGCTCTGCCAGGTCTCTTTCCCAGGGCAAACAGCTTCCTCAAAGGCTAGGCTACTCTCATAGGATCCAGGGCACCCCAGCACATGAGATTTACCAGAGTCCTGCACTGGGCACTGTTCTAGGTGCTGAGGACACAGCAGTGAACAAGACAGACCCTGCTGCCATTATTGAGTTTACATTTTAATGGGGAGCCTGGTATTCAATGACATATGAAGGGGATCAGAAATGCCACCCCAAGATATGCCATTTTGGCATAAGGATTATTTTGAGCTGAAGGCAATTAAGAAATAGCAAACACAAGAGCTCTCTGTTCTCCCCCTCTCTCCCTTGAATCAGGGCATAAATTTCCCTTTTGTAAAGGAAATTTGTATTTGTAAAGGTGTTCACCTCACCTGTACCAGGAAGAGAACAATTCAGAGACAACTCTTATCACGAGATTAACAAACCTTACCAGATAACCCTTATCTTCCATTAGTTTCCCCTCATATTTATCTTCACACAATTTAGCATACCTAGATGCCCATAACCTCCCTCCATCCTCTCCCCTACTAAGTTAGATATATAAACCTGTAACTCTAATGACTTAAAGAGCCAGCTACTTCCTTGTTGGCTCCCATGTGTATGCGAAATAAACCTTTTCTCCTCTTAATCTGTCTTTTGTCTATTTAATTTGCAGGCCCCAACCACTGAACCTAAGAAGGGTAAAAGAAAAGCATACTTAACAAAAATGCTCAAGACAATGACTTGCTCATCACTCAGTGTACCCAGGTCTCTGCTTCTGTTCCTTTTCTCCTGCACCTCCTTCCTCCTGCATTGCCCTCCTCCACCCAGCTCTGCCAGTGAAAATTCAGCCAACCTTCATATTATGCTGCAAACATCATACCCTCTAGGCAGGGTCTCTTGTGACCTGTGTTCTGATTTACACCTTTCTTAAGGCACATCTCCCATTCTCCATTGTGTTCTCATTCTTTGTGTACTTGTCTGGTTCTCCACCTTCCCCATCAGATAGGAAGCTGCTATTCTGGGCCCATAGTAGGCCTGGGAATGTTTGTTGAGATGCATAAATTGAATGATGGGACAGCATTTCCCTCAAGGATCATCAGTTCACTTTGTTCTACATCTCAGTGGTCTACAGACAAAAAGCCCTATTGTTTTTTTAGAAACTTTATTTTGAGCTGGGCATGGTGGCACGTGCCTGAAATCCTAGCTACTCTGAGGCTGAGGTAGGAAGATTGCTTGAACCCAGGCCTTCAAGACCAGCCTGGGCAATATGATGAGACCCTGTCTTAAAACAAAACAAAACAAAACAAAAAAATCACTTCAAAAATTTTTGAAAAAATTTCAAACATAGAAAAAGTTGGTGAGAATACAATTAACTCCAATACACATACCCTTCACCAAGTGTCCAACTGTCGATTCACCAACTAACATTTGCCACCTTTGCTTAAACTCTCTTTCTGTATACAGATGTATCATTATTCTTCTTGTTAGTGAACCATTGTGAATAAATTAGACACTGTGTCTTGTGTCCCTGTACCCCTAAACACTTCATTGGCATCTCCTAAAGATAAGGACATTCTCTATACAATGATCAAATGAAGGAAATTTAGCATCAGTATGATCTATTCTCTAATATGCAGTCCATACTCAAATTTCCCTGATTGCCCCAGTTATGTCCTTTATAGCAACTTTTTCTTCCAGTCTGTGTTTTGCATCTAGTTGTCGCGTTGCTTTAGTGTCTTTCAATCTGGAGCGTTTCCTCTCGATTTCTCTTCCATTTGAGAGGCACGCTAGTTATTCATATTTGTCCCAGAGGTGCTGTCGTGCCTTTCTCAGTGTATCGATCATATCAGGAGGCACACAGGGTCAGTTTGTCCCATTATTGGGACATATTGATCATTTGGTTAAGGTGAAATCCGCCAGTTTTCTCCACTGTGAAGTTACCAATTTTTCCTTAGCAGCTAATAACTACTCTGTTTGGCGATACTTCAAGACAGTGGAAATATCCTGTTCCCTGCCTGATGATGATTCCTGCCTGGCCCTGCTGTGCTTGCCAGTCATTCAAGGAAAGTGGGGCTGGCCGGCGCTCAGGCTGGGAGGTGCTGGGGGTGGCAGAGCCAGGCTGGGCTGCGAAGGAAAAGCAACTGGGGCAGGAATCTGTGCAGAGAGCAGGGAAGGTGGTTGGAATGCCGTGCAGGGAGCCTTGCAGCAGCTCACTGCGGGGCGGGTGGCCAGCACCCCAATCCCCTTTAGCACCCACCAGGCACCTCTAGGCTTCCCCAGTGGGGCTGACCCCATGATCCTTTGCCAGGATCATGACCTGGAGAGGGGCCAGTTTGCAGGAGACAGGAAGGCTACCCTTTCCCTCCTCACTCCCTGGTGGCCCCTGGTGATTCCTGGGGGAAATGCCCCAGAGGCACAGATAAAAAGCGTTATTTCCGGAGTATTCCCAGGGGCCCAGCAACTGCAGGATTCCAGACCTCTGGGCTTAGCCTGGCCCTACTAGCTCTTCCACCGGCCCCCTGCCTGTTTGCTCTGCTCCTTGCAAATATTTGCTGTGCCCTGGGCTGGCAGTGAGGGTGGAACGTGGGGGGGTGCACAAGGCCCACAGCCCTGGACAAATTGGCTGCAAGTTGCTGTATGCTCGGCAGAAGGTGCGTTAGCTTCCTGGGCTGCCGTAACAAATTACCGCAAACCGGATGACACGACAGGAATTTATTCTCTCACAGTTCTGGAGGTCACAGTCTGAAATAAAGGTGTTGGCAGGGCCAGCTTCTGGTGGCTGCTGGCACTCATTGGCTCCCTTGGCTGCATCCTCCAATTTCTGCCACCCGTGGTTACATTGCCTCATCCTCCTCTTTCTTGCAAGGAAAACTGCCATTGGATTTTGGGCAGGATCCCGGGGATACCCGGGTATCCAGAATCATCTCATCACAAGATCCTGAACTTAATTGCATCTGCACAGACCTTTTTCCCAAATAAGTTCACATTCATAGGCTCTGGGGGTTAGGACATTATCTTGGGCGGGGCAGGGGGCTTCTATTCTGTACAAATGTTAATTTTTCATGTTTTTCTGAGCATATACTATATTGATGGTTAGAAGTTGTTAAAGCAGTCCCTGATGGCTGCTTTGGGTCTACCCAAATATTTTTGTCCCCCTTTCCCCCCCCACATGCACAAACACAAAATAACACACTCATGGAGATTTACACATTGTCCACAAGCACTTGTACAGAAATGTGCGCTTAGGTTGTATTCATTCACTCACTCATCCAACACATATTTCTTGAGTGCCCCTGTGTGCCAGGCCCTGCTGGAGGGAAACAGCAGTGAACAAGGCAGCAAGCTCCATGCCTTGTTTTTATTCTGCTAGAATATTTACATGCAGACAATAAGCATAATACAAATGCAGAATCATGAGAGACTTTTACATTCCTGGTGCCCCCTGAAGGGCTGAATTTAGCAATTTTAGGCCATAGGCAGCAAGGGAATGTTAAGGCCCTTGGTGCAAATAAACAAAGTCACCACCAAAGTGGTTCTAAAAACGACAAATCATTGATTAAGTGAAACATTTGTGAGCAAGAGTGAATCTCGTTTTTGAAAGAGCAAATATCTCTATTATTGTGGAAGGGCTTGGAGTTCTAGGGTATGACCTAGAGGAGTCCCAACAAAGAGGAGGTCTGCTGGGCCTTTAAAAGCCAGGGAGGCCACAGCTGCACGCACATGCTGAATTTGAGTTAGGCCCCAAGGACAAGGAGTGCTGGACCAGATGGAGGGGAAGAAGATTGACCACAGGGGACATACGAAAGCTGGGGGTGAGAAGTTGGCAATGACGTTCAGGATAAGGTGAGACTAATAACATAATATAATATCAGGGCATTATCACCCCAAACTGTCACCCACGTCGGTGTGATGTGCCAACTCCGCTCAGCTGAATTATAGACCCTAGAATTCCCTTTCTAATACAATCCCGGTTAGATTGGGCTGCAAGTGATATTCTTGCACAGAGTATAAGAGAATGGGAGGAAGGCAGCAGGCGTTTCGTAGTACAGACACAGCTTCTCCCATTCAATCAAACACTGAAGGGATTTTGCACAGGAAATTAAAATCTCTAATCAGTTGCCTTTAAGTTAGTTAAATGGGAGATCATTAGGGAAGGGGAGGAGGCTACACAGATTTGTGTGGTCATGGATTAGGGTTGGAGACATCAGTATGAAGGCATATTTAGCTTAATATAGATACAGATGGTTACATATAGAAATGTTTATAGATATGTGAACACATACAGGTTAATATACACACATATTTCCTCCCTCTGTCAGTGAGAGCGCCTAGAAGCAGTGATAGCCCAGTAGCAGCAAGCACATCTAGCTTCCAGCTCTTTGTTTCCAATACCATTCTCCAGTGAAAGGATGAGGGCTCCTTGGAGAAATTGCTGATTCTAGGACCAGGGCAGGAAATACACAAGATGAGCCTGGAGCATCTTACAGTACCAGAAAGAAGGGAAGTGCTTGAACACACACACACACACTCACACACACACGTGTTGCCATGCATAAGCACACACACAAATGACGAGGGTACGCCAAAAGGACACAAGAGTCAAGTGAAAGAGTTCCCAGTAGCCGAAGCTAGAATAAGGCAAGCAACAAAGCAAGTAAAGTAGTATTGGGTTATAACTCACTGTATGAAATAAATATCCATGAGTCCATTTATAATAAGTAAGTAGAGAAGAATAGACAAATCGGTGCAGAAGAATTCCGAATAATTTATGTAGACACTCCATGCTCAAGGAGGTGGAGCATAACTTCTCGCTCCTTAACTGAGGGCGGTGCATAGTAACGTCCTTCCAAAGAGTAAAGTATGGGAAGGAGGGAAAAAGAGTAACTTTTCAGTAGAGAAACCTGAAAACCACGACCTCAGCCAGGTGATCAAGATTAATGCCAACAGCGAGAAGTCATGCTAATAGCATGTGCCCTTGCCATGTGATGAAAATGGCACTTTACCTCTCCAAAATCCATTACCCCATTATCATGAGAAAAACATCAGGCAAATCCCAATAGAGGGGTATTCTACAAAATATCTGAGCAGTACTCCTCAAAACTGTCAAGGTCATCAAAAACAAAGGAAGTCTGAGAAATGGTAACAGCCAAAAGGAGCCTCGGGAGATGCAATGACTAAATGTAATGTGCTATCCTGGATGAGATCCAGGGACAGAAAAAGGACATTAGGTAAACACTAAGAAATAAGAATCGAGATGGACCTTAGTTAATAATAATGCATCAATATCGGTTTATTAGTTGTAACTCATTTACCATACTGATGTAAGATGTTAATAATAGTGGAAACCGGGTATAAGGGTAAATGGAAACTCTGTATTGTCTTGGCAATTTTTCTGTAAATCTAAAACTGATCTAAAATTAAAAGTTTATTTCTTTAAAAAAAAGAAGGCTTAGGACTTCCCTGAGCACAGATTCCAAATAACAGCTGAGTCCACAGTTATTTTCCCTTTCCTCGGGACCTTCCTTCCTCAGTGCTTGCGAAAAATAAGCTTCAGCCTGTGCCGATGTGGCTCCAGCCTCCCTGTCATTGTCTCTTTCTGACGGCCAGCCCAGACTTAGGGGTTGCTTAGCCAACCCCCACAAATGCATAAGCCTATCTCTTATAAATAAATCTATATATAATATTTATATATAGATATGTATCTCCATATGTTTATCTATATATATGTGCGTGTGTGTATATATATCTCCTACTGGTTTTACTTTTCTGGTTGAACCCTAACACAACTAGTATTTTATAAATGAAAGAATTCAAATATTTAAAAAAAATCAAATTGCATATTTAAATACACTCCAAATACAAAATTTTAAAATCGTATTATAAACCATCAAGTAAAATATCAACATTATTATATATTATAATTCTACTCTAAATTATTAGCGAATAAAATGAATAAAATAATTACATAAAAATAATCAACTTGGTACAATAGGCAAATACAGAAGTTTAATCATGAAACACTGAACATGAAATAACTATTTGATTTTTGTGTGTTTGTTTTTAAAACAATCTTAAAATATAAAAAAAGACTGGAGTTGTGAGATAATTTTTGTGTAAATATTTCCAGCTGCTGAAAGAAATTTCTTCTGATATTTCATTAGTTTGGGGAAGGTGAGAAAATAACACCGTATATTTTTCTTTAAGTCTTTCATCTTTCACGAATCACGTTCCTCTCTGATAACGTCAAGATTTTCTTATACAATTCTGGGGAAAGGCTAGGCATGCAGTCTTTTTATTGATGGCAAGCAGTGTGTTTTGCTCCAAAAAAATCACTCTGCTTTTTTTTGGTCTTGTTCAGTTTCACAATGTTTAGAAGGGAATTCTAATCAGTTCCCTGAGTCAGTTTCAATTCTGTGATGCTCATTATCTGCTTCTTCAAAAAGTCTTTGACTGACTAGCCTTAAAAAAAAAATCTTTGGCTGAGGACGCCGTGGCCCCTCAAGGGCGCCCGCGCTCTCTGCCTGGCGGTGGTTGCGGTGGGCGGCACCGTCTCGGAGCCCCCGGACACCGAGCAGCGCGTCCTGCGGGGCGCGGCAGGGCGCTTGCTGGACTCGGTCCCGGTGGATGCGCATGAAGCTGCTGGCTACGCTGGCCACCCACACCATCTGCTTCTGCTGCCCAGTCACCAGCAACCCCACTCCCGTCATCTCCTTGCTGAAGAACTGCAAGGAGTGCCATGGAGAGCATTAGCAGCATCGCGTCAGGGCATCAAGGGCTGCCGGCCAACCAGACAGCGGTGCTGGGCAGTGAGGGGCGTCCCCTGCCAGGTGTACAGAGGCTTAGCAGGTGGAGGGGAACAGCAGCGAGGTGGGCCTGACCACGCTCCCCACCTCGCCATGCTCAAGGAATCAGTAGTTGGAGTTTGATAATGACTTTGAAGAAAACTGAGGTCTACATCACGGGAACCTCACTCGAATCAGCATTTTCACATGGAGAAGAGGATGTCCTGAGTAAGAGTCACCTACCATGGGAATCAAACAAGTTCAAAAGGATCACTTTCTGTTTTCGAATTTATCCATTAATATACCACTTACAGCCATTATAGGACAAGAGAATGAAAAGGCATGGAAGTATAATTTTACTCAATATACCCAAAAACTCTCTTCACATGCTAATGTTTTAAAAGTTTATACAAATTTTTCATCTACTCTATAAGCAGTTGCATTTATTTTAACATAAAACACTTTAAGTTGCTTGCTATAGAGTAAAATAAGCTCCCCAGGAATTTATGCCATGTTTATTCTATAACTTTGCATAAATATAGCCATCTGCCACACTAGTACTTATGATAATTTCTGTATTTGTTGGAGTGGCATCTTACTTATTCTAGATCCTCAAATACATCATATTCATTCCTATGCTTCTCTTGTCCCTAGATCTCCTTCTTCTTTTGCTGATAAAATGTACTCATACTCAGGTCTTAGTTTGAAGAAACAGTTCTTGAAAGAGGTCTTTCCTATCTTTAGGGCTATATCTCTCTATATTTATCCTCTTTAATTGACAGCCCGTACCACCCTGTAATCTTTCAGCTTTTCCTGCCAGACTCTAAATTCTGTGGGGATGGAAGTGTGTCTGTTTGTTACTACTGTGTCTTTGTGATCTAGAACAGTACTTGTCAGCGTTATGTGCTCAATAAATATTTTAAATAAGTCAGTGATCATTGAACATGAAGTTCAACTTGAATCATACTGGTACCAAGGATAAGAGCATTATAATAATAGAATAAAAATAACAGGGAAATTTAGAAATCTGCTTTGAACATCATCTTTTTTATAATTGTAATCTAAAATGAAGACTACATAACAGAACATTCATCAGTGTTCCTACACATTACTTATATTAACATGTAAAAATCAGAGCCTCTATCTTGTCCATAGTAGTTACAAGGACATTTACAAAAATTTATTCAAATAAAATTGAATCCTTCAGAGCCAAAAAAAAAAAAAAATCTTTGAACCAGAGTGAGAATTATTATTGCACTAGAAGCTTTGCTTTATTGCCTGTTATCTTCTTCTGGCTCTTGAAAAAAGTCACGGAAAAGTATAGACCTATGGAAGTATGGAAAAATTATTTTTAAATTAAATACGTATCTTTGTTCAATGCAAAATTTTAGTGCATCATAAAACTCCATGAGTAGTTTCAATACAAAATAATTCAGATTTCAGATTCTTTCAGGCCAAAGCAAGAATATTACACCAACAAAAATACCAGTATTTCCATATTTAAAAATAGCAGAGTATACAACGACACTGAAACACCAGGATGCTGAAGACTAATGGAGAAGGGGCAAGGTGAACATTAATACATTTTCAAAAAATGTTTCTTAAATGACTCCATGATATTTTAGGCAATTACCATCTGCACTAAAATAGACCTAAAGCTAATGAGTGAGTTTCCTTGTCAGTGAACTAAATAATGCTTTTTTTGTTTTGTTTTGTTTTTTCTGAGAGCTGCTGTATGGTCAAATAGGTATTATTGAGTGAAGACTGACTATATGTAGCATTCTGATAAGATTTTTTTCTTTTTTACTTTTTTTTTTTTTTTTAAAGAGATAAGGTCTTACTCTGTTGCCCAGGCTGGAGTGTAGTGGTTATTCACAGGCATAATCATAGCACACTACAGACTTGAACTCCTGTGCTCAAGTGATCCTCCTGCCCCAGCCTGCCGAGCAGCAGGGACTATAGGTACATGACACTACACTTGGCTCATTTTTTTAAAATAACACATTGAAATGAATAAGAAGTAGATCATCTCATAGACCAGAGCTTCCAGAACAGGCCAGTATCTTGGCTATTCTTGATCCTTTACATTTTCATATAAATTTAGAATCAACTTTTCAAGATCTAGTAAGAAACATGTTGAGATTTTGATAAAGATTACATATAATCTACAAATTAATTTGGGGGAACTGATATTTACAATATTGAGTGTTCAATCCATGAACATGGTATATTTCTCCAAACTCATACATATATTAAAGAGTGCAAAGAAGACATCAAAATGGTGGCATTGTTGGTTCAGTGGACACCCAGGGGAATGTCTGGCTGGCACCATTCACCTAGGAGCTGCTCCTGCTCCTCGCTTCCTTCTTCCAGACTGCCAAGTTACCATGTGACCTTGCCTCCTGCCCACAGCTGATTGATTCATGGGAATGCACCTACCCCAAGCTGATGTAATGAGTATCCCTTCAGATTTTTGGACCAGAGGCTAATAGAGAGTCAAACTAGGCTCTTTTTGCTGTCTGAGGTTGTAAAATATAAAATTTAGGAGCCTCCTATAACTGTGTTTCGGATTATGTGGTATAGAGGATTGAAGGCATTGCTGAGAAAAAAAGGATAAAGCGCAAAGAGACACAAAGGCAATATTGAGAGGCTGGTGATGTTTGCGTCTCTGACTTCCTGTAGTTCCTAAGGTCCAAGTACATTCTTGCTCCTGAGTTCCTAGAGTCAGTATATTGTTCGTTATAATAAATCCATCTTTAGGCCTAAGCTAGTTTGAGTAAGGCTTCTGTCACTAGTAACAAGAGTCCTAACCAATGCAATTGAGTAGACTTAAAAGGGGTTTCCTCAAATAGACGCTAGCTTTAGCAGGCTCACAGTTTGGATTGCACTCCTCTCCCTCTGGTGCACCTAGACAGAGCCTCCTCCAAACCAGGCCAGAAGCTGGCAGACACTCTTTTGTTCTTTTCTCTGCAAGAATTTTACTGCCTCAATTTGGGACAGATAATCAGAGGTGGTCTCCCTTACTTTCTTTTTCATGCAGGATTTACCAAATGTAAGCATTTGTCTTATTTTCATGTTTGGATGCCACACTTTGGTTAGACTTTAATTATCATACTTGTCAACATGATCATTTTAGGGCTGTTATAGGTCTGATTGGCAAGTACTGCCTATGTTAAGATACCAAGACACACCCCTCAATGAGGATGCAAGTGTCAAAGGGGATTTCAAGAGAAATGCTAAAAATCTTCGCCATTACTGCCTCTCTTGATAATGACCTCACATGTCATGAGGCAGGAAGCATGACAGTGATAGGAGGGTAAGGTTCTGAATTTTGAAAAGATTGGAGGGAAGAATTTTGAAGATACTGAGGTGCAGAGAAAGGCAGGGCATGTCCTACATATATGGACAGGCCTCAACTTTGCTAAACTCAAGTCTTGAATGGCTGCACTTGCATGCATTTCATACAGTGTATACTAACAGAGCCAATACACTTTTCAAAGACCACATTTGAGCTTTCATCTCTCAGCTGACGCAGGATGGTTTCAGACTAACATTAGCATCATCAGTTGTCATCGTTGTCAGTACAGCCATTGATGTCATTATTGAGAAATTTAACTGAATAGAAAAATACACAAATGAAAGTGATGATCAGTGATTAAAAAAACAAAGTTCTCATAAGCTTAACACAGTTAAGACCAAAATGGGAATGATTAGCTGGGCTAAAACTGGTGAATCTTTCACTTCGGAGATGTTCATCACAGTGAAAATAGCTGATTGTGTGCTAATTTGTGAAGGAAAAAAAATGAACTTACATAGGACAATAGAAGACCCTGTAGACTCTGGGAAAGTGCATTCCTTTGAACAGGGTCTGAAATGTCATACGGCCTGCTCCTGTGGCCCCAAGAAGCAAAGCGAAGCCAGTCGAATTTCCTAAGATTTTACAAGGCAGCCTGTTCTTGGCCTTTTCTGTGTTACTCTGACGACTCCAAGAAGGTCCTGGCCACTAACGTTTAACAGGATTGTAAAAGTTTTAATATGTTCCAAACTTTCTAAATCAAGATTATATTACTTTGTTATATAAATATCTCTACCAATATCTCTGTCTATCCGGATAGACAGACGTGGTAGATAGATACTTTATGGGGCTCAAAGAGCCCTCTAGTAAATGGTGTCTGGATCGGATCCTCTGGGAGAAAAAGGATCCACACCTCAGGAACTGAGGATAGGGACTCTAGAATTTCTGAACCGATGAGTTAAAATAGCTTAGGCATGTGCTCTCTGTTGGGAAATAGCCACATAAGGACACATTTTAATCATTAATACTGATTCAGGCCAGATTGCTTTCCAAGAAACCCTGCCCTGTTACTTTTTCCAGCCATTCTTGTGTGAGGACGCAGAGGAATTAAGCGAGCCTGGAAGGAGAGCTGGGCCTGAGTGTGGTGGCCAGGGTTTCAGCAGGGGTGTGTGTAATCCAGGGTGTGATGACAGAAAGAGCAGCTCCCTGGGTCCTCAAAGCAAGAGAGGACAACCGGCCTCTTCCAGAGAGACCACGCTCCTCCAGAGGCCAAAGATGACCCATTTCCCCTGGGCTTCTCCAGGCTCCTTCTTATCCAATATTATATCTCGAGAGATTTTGAAATTTAAAAAATTGACTTGGTATGAGGCAGCTAAGTACCCAGTACTGTTCAGTGAGGGGAGCTTAACTGAGAGCACATTACCTAGAGAGGTATTTCAAAATTAATAGATCCTGGACTCCCATTCTGAACCCACTGAATCAGATCTGGGGCCTAGACCCATGTTGTTTGAGAAAGGTCCACGGAGGTTCTAATGCAAGCCCCAAATTATAGGCTGGTGCAAAAAGGACATGGTGCCAATTAGGTCATGGCCTTGATCTTTTTACTTTTTATGTTGAAAAATTTCAGTTTCACCCGAATCACCAAAGTACATTAGGAGCTACATTCTCGAGAGTGTGCTAAACCAGGACTTCTCACCTTAATGAGCAGACACATCACATCTTGTTAAAATGCAGATTCTGATTCTGCAGGTCAGGGGGGTGGGGTCTGACAATTTACATTTCTAACGAGTTCCCAGATGACACTGATGCTTTTGGACCATGGTCCATATTTTGAGTAGCAAGAGGGCGAGGTCAGTGGTTCTCAACCTAGGGTGATTTTGCCACCCTCCTCCCTGCCCCTAGGAGGGAGAAATTGCCTTGTTGTCAACTAGGGAAGGTTACAGATGGGGAGGGTGCTGACCATCTAGCAGGTAAAGGTCAGAGGTGCTGCTAAATATAGGAAAGTCCCCCACAACAAAGAAGCATTCAGTCTGGCACGGTGGCAGTGCCTGTAGTCCCAGCTACTCAGAAGGCAGAGGCAGGAGGATCGCTTGAGCCCAGGAGTTCTGGGTTGTAGTGCGCTGTGTTTATCGGGTGTCCACACTAAGTCTGGCATGAGTATGGGACCAGGTGACCACCAGGTTTCCCAAGGTGGGGGTAAACGAGCCAGGTCAGAAATGGAGCAGGTCAAAACACCTGTGCTGATCAGTGGTGGGACGGCACCTGTGACGAGCCACTGCTCTCCAGCCCGGGCAACACAGCGAGAGCTTGTCTTTTAAAAACAAAGATTCATCCAGCCCAAAATACCTGTGGTCCTGAGGTCGAGAAACCCTAGACTAGACCGAATGCAGAATTTGTAAGATTTCTGCAAAGTAGTTACTTTAGTTTTAACTCTTTGCCCCATCAAGGGTATAAAAGATTTGGCAGTGGGATTCAAGGAGAGAATTTGGGGGAAGAATTTAGTAGGAGACGAGCATTTGCCCCTCTCCAAGGAGAAGCACTTTTATCTTCAACTTAAGAAAGAGCTTTGAGGAGACTCCAGAGACTCTCTGGAAGCCAGCAGACAGCTTGCCAGCTGCTCTAAACTGAGGGTGAGGTACAGGTCACGGCCGCAGGGCGATGGGCCGCGCTCCAGGTGTCTGTGAGGGGACAAAATGTGTGAGGCACTCCCCTGGGCCAGATCAGAGGGAGTCTAGGTGGGGTCATTTTAAATCCCACCCAGAAGGGCCTTCAGGAGGGGCCCGTGGACCTCAACAGAGAGAACCTGGAGGTTACCACAGGCTTCCTGGAGGGCTGAGGGGGAAGTGAGGAGCGCAAGAGGATGGAAAGGTGTTTGCTTTCATCAGAGAAACTGAAGGTGACAGATAGCCAGTGTCCGAGGAGAGGAGTTCCTCCAAGAACTCACCCAAGTGCCCAAGCGTCAAAGAGCTGGCTTTAAACAGCCAACAGATCTGACGCCCGCTCACAGCAGGAGCACTTAACAAGAACATTCCTGCTCCACTTCCCTCTCTTCCCCTCCTGTACTCCCACCCCAAGGAGTCAGCCACCCACGGCTCCCTTCCCCACGGGCAGGCTTCACCCGTGTCCCAGATCAGTCTTAGAATCTCTCCTCTCTTCTTCCTTCCCACAAGATTTTCAATCCTTGTTGAAATCTTCCCCGCTTGATAGGTGATCTCACAAGCTCTCTCTAATAAACCTCTTGCACACTAGTCTCTAACTCAAGATCAGCTTCCCAGGAAGCCCAGTCAGTGGCAAAGTAATTCTTGATGCTGCTTTCGGAGAATGTTCTCAGGGGGAGCAATGACTCACCCTTTTACGCCCCCCGCCTAAGCTATGCTTCTGACCAGCATGGACAAACAACTGACCACTGCAAGCTCCATGGCATGGCCATGGTCAGGGCCAGTTTGGTGAAAACGTTCTAAAAATTATTGGGCTTGAGTTTCGCACAAGCACATAGTTTGGGTGCTCAGAATCTAAGTTAGGTTGATTTCAGGTCTGTAAACATACTTGAGGTAGATTCTTGTATTATAGTAAAGCCCTCCCTATATACCAGCCACTGTGTAATGACTTCCCATGCTGGCTCGGGCTTGCTCACCTTGCCTTGCTTTGGCCAATGGGACACTCACTAGCAAATGTGAGGCAAGGAAGGCTTGAAAGTGCTTCTACCTTGGGGCTTGCTCTCTTGCTACTCTTTGGAACTGCAAAACTGCTATGAGAAGAAGTCTGGGCTGGCCTTTTGGAGGATGAGAGACCACGTGCAACAGAACTGAACTGTCCCAGGGAAGTGGACCCCAACACTGAGGCCTGGCCTGAAAGCCAAGTGGGTTCTTGGCTTCATGCAGGAAAGAATTCAAGAACCCTCTGACAGAGGAAGGCAAAAATAACTTTATGGAAGCAACAAAGAAATAGAAGGAAGGTTTGCTCCATAGGCAGAGCAGCATCTATCTCTCAGAGCAACAAGGAGTAGCACCTTGTGATTTTCCGGGGTCTTATTTTATACCTTCTGTTTAATTTTAGGTTAAGCAGAAGGAGGATTATTCATAAGAATTCTAGGACAGGGGTAGGGAAATCCCAGAATAGAGTTCTTTCCTTTTTAAACCATATAGGGTAACTTCTGGGAGTTGCCATGGCATTTGTAAACTGTCATGGCACTGGTGGGAGTTTCTATTAGTATGCTAATAAATTATAATCAGGGTATAATGAGCAGCAAGGGTAACCTGAGGTTGATTTTCATAGCCATCTTGGTTCTAGCTGCTTTGGCTGGTTTCTCTACCACCTCCTGTTTTGTCAGAGACTTTGATTTGGCTCTTAGGACTCTCTATCAAGCAGGGTCTGGCAGTTCACTATCTCCCCCTTACACTAATTAGCTACCAACCACCAGATGTGTGGGTGAGGCCGTCCTTGACTATCTAGACCCAGCTACAAACCACCTAGTCCCACAGAACAAGGAAAATAACATATTTTCATCATCTTAAGCCACGAAATTTCGAGTGGTTTGTCATACAGCAAAAGCCGACTGCTATATTAATTTATGTAAAACTCCATGACCTATTTTTTGCACTTGATATTTTAACATAAGCACTTTGTCATATGGTTATAACTCCTTATAAACATCTGTTTTTTAATGGCCACATAATAGTTCCTTGAAGGATGTATATAGTTTACTACTGCAGTCCCCAGCCTTCGGGGCTGAAGACTGGTACTGGTCTGTGGCCTGTTAGGAAACAGGCCGCACAGCAGGAGGTGAGCAGCAGCTGAGCAAGTGAAGCTTCATCTGTATTTACAGCCGCTCCCCAACACTCGCATCATTGCCTGAGCTCTGCCTCCTATCAGATCAGGTGGCATTAGATTTTCAAGGGAGTACAGACACTACTGTAAACTGTACATGGAGGGATCTAGCACATGGAGGGATCTGGGCTGCGCACTCCGTATGAGAATCTAATGCCTGATGATCGGAGGTGGAGCTGAGGCAGTGATGCTAGCGCTGGGGAGAGGCTTCAAATACTGATTATCATTAGCAGAGAGGTTTCACTGCACAATAAATGTAATGTGCTTGAATCATCCCCAAACCCTCCTCCCCTCCTCCCTTCCCACCTCCTGTTTGGGAAAGAATTGTCTTCCATGAAACCAGTTCCTGGTGCTAAAAAGGTTTACAAAATTGTTGTCCAGTTGTTTGACATCTGGGTTGTTTTTCATTTGGGCACTCATAATATTGGTGGGATTGATATCTTTATGCATAAAGGTTTTTCCTATATTTTAGATTATTTTTCTGAGGCTAAACCCTGCCGAGTCCAGGTGAGAGGTATTTTATTTTATTTAGCTTCTTACTGTGGAAATTTAAGCAAACAAAAATAAAAGAGAAGAATACAATGTATCCTACGTTTCATCACCCAGCTTCAACAGTCATCAATATTTTTCTACTCTTGTTTGATGTATCTATTCCCCACCCTCACTTTTCTCCCTGAAGTATTTTAATCTATAATTTAACCTAGAAAATTTTAGTATGCATTTCTAATTGATAATAATTTAAAACAAAAACAAAACCATAGCACAATTTCATTATCGCACCTAACAGCATTAGCAGTGGTAATTAATATCTTCTAACACTCAGTCCACATCAATTTTCCCTGATTCTCTGAAATTACATTGACTTGTTCAAATCAGGATCCAAAGAAGGTCTTGGCTGATGTAGTTCTGCACTGACTGGTCCTGCCTGTACCTTTTTCCCACAAACTGAATTGGGTCGATTGCATCCTTATGATGTCATTTAATGTGTTTCTTTAGATTCCCTATTTCTTGTTGTTCCAGATAGGGACTCAATTAAATTCATGTTTAATTTTTTGGCAAGAATACACCATTGGGTATAGTATGCTTCCTATTACATTACATCAAAGGACTGAGAATGTCTGGTTGTCCCATCGTGTGATAGTAACCAGCTCTAGCCACTGGCGAGTTTAGCCTGAATAATTGCTCCCTCAGAGGTGGGCTGTATTCCTGGAGTGTTAACCCAGCGTGGGAGGGAAAGCAAACAGGCAAGACAGAGAGCTTTCGCCAGTTCATTTCCTTTCCTAACAGGTAAGCAGATGACAAACTTTACCATCCCAGTGCAATGGCCAAGATGATTGTTTGCCTTTGATTTTATTTGTTAAGTACATAAGGTTTCTGTTTTATAAAGGTAAATATTTATCTTTTTATTCGTGAGTTGTTCCAATGTTATTAAACTTAGAAAGTTCTTTTCCATCATGAGAACTGATAAAATATTTCCTTCTAGTATTTTGATAATTTAAAAAATCAATTTAACTCTTTGATGCATCTGTTATTAATTTTGATGTAAAGTGTGAGGCCTTACTTAAGTCTATTTTCTTCCAAAACTTATATATGCATATATATGTGTATATATAAATATACTCCAATGATTTATCTATCTGTTCTTATTCTGGTAACACACATTACAGTTTCACAATGCATTTTTTTCCATAAAGGGGAAGAATCTCCATTATTACTCTTATTCTTCACAGATTTCTTGGTGGTTATCATGTTTATTTTTTTTAAATAGCTGTGTAATGGACATTTGTCATGTTTGGGGGTTGTCTATTTTGGAGAATTTTCTGCCTTATGAATTCTGCCACTATCCCATCGCCTAAAATAGAATCCAGAAAACATGATTTCCCAGCCTCCCTTGCAGCTGAGGATGGTCACGTGACCTGGGCTCCACCAATCCAACATACCTATGTGAAATTTTAGTTTAGAAATAAACAACATGAGAAAGAAGGCCTGTGTGGAATCAGGTTACTGATGAGGGTGACAATAGAGACATCCAGTTTTGGGGGCTGGCAAATAGCTGTGAGGTTGAGTTCCAGACACCTATGTGGCCTTGGTGCTGGTGACAGTGGCGGATGCAGTTGGTCTGTGTCCCTGGCATCAGTGCACATGGGTTTAGTGCCCAGCATGTGAAGACTGGTTCCCTCATCAGGTCAGTTCTGCAACGTGGTCTGGGCACTGTTCCCGGGAGCTCAGCTTCCAAGTGGTTCTGAGTGTTACCCAATGCCCATTAATAAATGTCTTCCTGTGCAAACGAGCTGGTGTCTTCTGATGTTGTAACTAAGGAATCTTGACTGACACACTAGGCAAAACCAAATCAGGGAAGAAAGGTCTTGTAGCCAGAATGAATTGTAGATAGTATCTGGAGTCTAGACTGACCCTTGATATTCGGAGTACGGTCCAGGTGAGTCAACAGCACCAGCAGCACCTGGGACTTTGTTAGAAATGCATAATTTCAGCCCCACTCCAGTCCTACAGATCCAAATTTGCATTTCAGCAGGGTCTCCAGGGAATTTGTAAGCACTGCTTGAGAAGCAATGACCTAGAGAGCAATGATTTCCAACCTTGGCTGCACTTTAAAACCACATGGGGACCATTAAAAAAAATATTGATGTCCATTTACATCCTCCGTGACATCAATTGATTCAGGCAAGAATCATCAACGAAGGCTAAAACCACAGGCAAAAGGCTGCTGGAGAACAGGTTATCCATCCAGCTCAAACGATTTCCCCGAAGACCATTATTAATTACAAAGGGGGGAAAATTACCTTCACAGTGGAAAAATCTGGCAGACACTGCATAAATAAGTGGCAAACTTAACATCACAAATAATGGGACAAAGTGACATCATGAGCCTCCTGATGTGAAGCCATGATAAGGACACACCATTATCCCTGTAGAATTTCTGCCCGAAATGATGAATTTGAATTTAATAATGACAGGGAAAAAACAGACAAATCCAAATTGAGAGACAATGTGTAAAACAGATGCCCTGGACTCTTCAAAAATGTTGGTTTCCTGAGAGTCAAAAAGACTGGGCGCACGGGCAGTGGTGTGTCTAATCCCAGCCACACGGGAGGCTGAAGCAGGAGGATCGTTTGAGCCCAGGAGTTCAAGTCCAGCCTGGGCAACGTGGAGAGACCTCGTTTCTATTTATTTAAAATAAATACTTAAAATTATCTATTTATTTAAAATAAATAAAATTTAAAAAAAATAAATGATAAATACCAATAAGTTTAAAAAAAGACTGGGCAACTGTCCTAGACTAAAGGTAACAGATGTAACATGACAACTATATGCACTACGAGATATTTAATTACATACTGAATTGAGGGGAAAAGGCTATGAAGGACACTTTCAGGACAATTTTGGGGACATGTGAATATTAGTTCATTGAATTATATTAATGTTAAAGCCCTGGGTATGGTAACTGTAATGCAGTTTATGTAGGAGAGTACATGTACTCTTGGGAGTTACATGCCAAAGTATTAATATAAGGGACAAAGTGTCATCATAACTATAGTTTATTTTAACTATAGTAATTTAGAAAAAAGATCCACATATAAAAGAGAGATAAAACAAAGGTGGCAATTTGCCAAATGTTAATTTGGTAACTGTAGATCAGGGATCAGCAAATTTTTTCTGTAAAGAGCCATATAGTAAATTATTTAGGCTTGCAGCCCATACACTCTGTGTCACGATACTCGACTCTGCTGTTTAGCATGAAAGCAGCCACAAGCAATAGGTAAACAAATATGCATGGTTGTATTTCAATAAAATTTTATTTTCGGAAAATGAAATTTGAATTTATCATTTTCACGTGTCATGAAATATTTCTTCCACTAATTAGTGCTTCTGAAAGGACTAATTTTATCTCATTAAAATTAGAAAACAGCCATTTCAAAAATTTCTTTCTCTGGCCACGCATGGTGGCTCATGCCTATAATCCTAGCACTTTGAGTGGTCGAGGTGGGAGGATAGTTTGAGGCCAGGAGTTTGAGACCAGGCTGAGTAACATAGCCCTTCTCTACAAAAAATTAGCTGGGTGTGGTGGCATGCACCTGTAGTCCCAGCTACTCAGGAGACTGAGGAGCAAAGATCACTTGAGCCCAGGAGTTGGAGGCTGCAGTGAGCTGTGATGATGCCACTGCACTCCAGCCTGGGTAACAGAGTGAGACTCTGTCTCAACAACAACAAAAATATTATTTCTTTGAAAGGATACACACCAAAATGTTACCAATAATGACTCTTTCAGGAGCAGGAAGGAGAAAGTGAAGGGGAACTTTATGTTTTACTTTATATACTTCAGTATTGTTCAAATGTTGAAAAGAATGCTTTGGCTTGGAGGGTGGATTTTTTGTTTGTGTTTTATTAAGCTGCTTCTTAGTCATCTTTTGCTGCAGTAGCAGACAAACCCAGCATGTCAGTGGCTTACAACAACGAACATTTGTTTCTCAGTAGGCTGCACATTGGCTCTACAGATTTTCTCACTCTGGGACCCAGGAAGAAGGAACAAACCTATCTAGAACATACTATTCTCATAGCAGAGGGCAAAATCACTAAGACCAAGCTTAACCATGCAATTGCATCTATAGCTTCTGCTCAGACATAGTATAAGCTGTGCATTCCAAAGGCCAAAATAAGTCACATGGCTGAGCTTCACAACAGAAGGCACAGTTAGGGTAGTATGCATAGTCATCATAGAGGGGAGGGAATGAGTAATTGTGAAACAATGATATATTTTACTACACTTCTATTGAACTAACTGAATTAAGTACATCTACTTTGAAGAAATTTTTTTTGTTCTTATATAAATTTTTTTCCTACTGACTCATTTATTTTTCTTTTTAGTTTTTGATTCTCTACTTAAACGTAGAGACATAAGAGTCTTTAGCAGTGTCTTGCAAACTGTGGGTAGTAACCCATTAGTGGGTCACAAAATCAATTTACTGGGGACACAACCAGCATTTTTGTTTAAAAGTAATAGAATATAATACAATAGGATACAATAGAAGAGAACATTTTAAGAGAATATTGCATATAGTAAAGATAAGGATTGCTTCATGAGATTTTGGTTTCAGTTACATATACTGCTATTCTATATTCTAATGTCCTGTATTCAGTCTGTATCCTGATGTCTATATACTAATACAAGCTGTATTTTTGACTTTGAGTTTCAGTCAAAATGTCTTAAAGCTTTGACCTTTGGCTAGACCGAGGGTCCAGTTGCTCCCAATTCCCATTTGGACTCGATGCAGGCACCAAGGATGAAGGGAAGCTGGCTACAGAATTTGGTCATTAAGACATGACCGAGTGCTGAGAGTCCGTGGTGGGTACCGCAGATTGGCTGACGCGGCGTCCGTTCCCTCCCGCACATTCCAATGTGGCTTCCTACACTGCAAAGATTAGTAATAGAAATCCCAAAACCACATTTCCCAAACCCCATTGCAGCCGGCCTTCCAAGTGGGAGTTAGCTCCCATTCAGCAGATACGAGGGTAGATCGTACACATCCTTGCCTCTCCTTTGCCTCTTCCTCTCGGTGGAACCTCATTCTCCTCCCCTAGAATCTGTTCTGGCCTTGAAGATTTGTTTGGCCAATAGAATGCAACAGAAGTGATGCTCTCGAACTCTGGCTGTATTTCACAAGAAGACTTGCAGCTTCCATCTGAGCCCCTTGCAGTGCTCCCTCTGGTGGGGCAAGGCAGTTTCCATGTGAGGAGTCTGACTGCCCTCAGACAGCCGTGCGGCCAGAGGCCCAAGCACGTGAAGGAGCTCCACAGGTGAGTGGAGAAGCTGTCTTGGAAGTGGATCCTCCAGCCCCTGCTGCCCCAGCATGGATGGATCAGAAATGGACCATGCAACCAAGCCCTCCCCTGACTCACAAAATCAGGATCAAAATTAAATGGCTGATTTTAAATTTTTATTTATTTTTTATTGACACTAAATATACATATGTTTGGAGCATGTATGATAATTTAACACATTCATATAATTTGTAAAGATCACATCAGTGTAATTGGGATATCCATCGCTTTAAACATTTGTCTTTTCTTTATGCTAGAAACACTCAAATTATTCTCATCTAGTTATTTTGAAATATACAATAGGTGATTATAAACTATAGTCACCTTACTGGTCTATCAAACGCTAGGTCTTATTTCTTCTATCTAACTGTATATTTGTACCCACTAACCAGCCTCTCTTCATGCCTCCTCCCCCTTACCCTTTCTGGCCTCAGGTAACCACAAATCTACTCTCTGTCTTCATGAGATCCACTTTTTTAGCTGCCACGTATGAGTGAGAATATGAGATATTTGTCTTTCTGTGGTTGGCTTATTTCACTTAATATAATGACCTCCAATTCCATCCATGTTGCCACAAGGGCAGGATTTCATTCTCTTTATGGCTGAATATTAATAACATTCCATTGTGTATATATACCACATTTTCTTTATCCATTCATCCATTGATGGGCACTTAGGTTGATTCCGTATTTTGACTGTTATGAATAGTGCTGCAATAAACATGGGAGTGCAGATATCTTTTTGATATATTTATTTCCTTTTCTGGATATTTATTGAATAGTGGTATTTTTAGTTTTTTGAGGAACCTCCATACAGTTGTCCATAGTGGCTGAACTAATTTACATACCCACCAACACTGTATGAGGGTTCCCCTTTCTCCATATCCTCATCAACATCTGTTATTCTCTCTTTTCAAACTTTTATTATATATTTACTTTTTAATTTTTTTATAGAGACAGTCTCACTATATTGCCCAGGCTAGTCTTGAACTCCTGGCCTCAAGCAATCCTCCCGCCTCAGCCTCTCAAAGTGCTGGGATTACAGGCATGAGCCTCTGCAACCAGCCTTCCCTGTCTTTTTGATAAAAGCTATTTTAACTAGGGTGAAATGATATCTCATTTTGGTTTTGATTTACATTTTTCTGATGATAAGTGTTGAACATTTTTTATATATGTGTTGGCCATTTTTATATCTTCTTTTGAAATTGTCTATTCTGTATTAGCTTGTTTTGCATTACTATAAAAGAATATCTGGGGCTGGGTAATTTATAAAGAAAAGTGGTTTATTTGACTCACAGCTCTGCAGAATGTACAAGAAGCATGGCACCAGCATCTGCTTCTGGTGAGAGTTTCAGGGAGCTTCCAATCAAGACGGAAGGCAAAGGGGGAGCAGGTGTGTCACAGGGTAAGAGAGGGAGAAAGAGAGGGAGAAGGTGGTGCCAGGCTCCTTTTAAACCAGCTCTCACACGGACCAATAAAGTGAGAACTCACTATCACAGGGAAGGCATCATGCCATTCATGAGGGGTCTGCCCCCAAGACCCAGACACCTCCCCTCAGGCCCCACCTCCAAGATTAGGAGTCAAATTTCAAAATGAGATTTGGAGGGGACAAATATCAAAACTATATCAATTAGTGATGTTGATCATTTTTTCACATACCTGTTGGCCATTTTTATGTCTTCTTTTCAAAATGTCTATTGAAATCTTTTGCCCATTTTTAATTAGATTAGTTGGGTTTTTGTTATTGTTAGAACTTCTTGTATATTCTGGTTATTAATCCCTTGTCAGATGGATAGTTTGCAAATATTTTTATTCCATTCTGTAAATTGTCTCTTTACTTTGTTGATTGTTTCCTTTGTTGCACAGCTTTTTAGCTTGTAATCCCATCTGTCTATTTTTGCTTTGGTTGCCTGTGCTTTTGAGTCCTATAGAAAAAGTCTTTGCCCAGACCAATGTCCTGGAGCATTTCCCCAATGTTTTCTTCTAGTAGTAGTGTCATAGTTTCAGATCTTACATTTAACTTTTTAATCTATTTTTATTTGATTTTTGTTTATGGTGAGAGCCAGGGGTCTAATTTCATTCTTCTGCATGTGGATATCCAGTTTTCCCAGCACCATATATTAAAGAGACCATCCTTTCCCCATTGTATGTTCTTGACACCTTTGTTGAAAATGAGTTGGCTGTAAATGCATGGACTCATATTTGGGTTCTCTATTCTGTTCCTTTGATCTGTGTCTGGCATCATGCTGATTTGGTTACTACAGCTTTGCAGTATATTTTAAAGTCAGGCAGTGTAATGCCTCTAGCTTTGTTCTTTTTGCTCAGGATTGGCTCAGGATTTGGCTATCCAGGGTCTTTTGTGGTTCCATAAAAATTTTAGGATTTTTCTTCTATTTCTGTTAAGAATGTTTTCGGTATTTTGATAGGGATTGCACTGGATCTATAAATTTCTTTGGGTATATTGTCATTTTAACAATATTAATTCTTCTAATCCATGAGCATGGAATATCTTTCCATTTTTTGTGTGTCCTCTTCAATTTCTTTCATCAGTGTTTTACACTTTTCCTTGTATACATCTTTTACTTCTTTGGTTAAATTGATTCCTAAGTATTTTATATTCTTTGTGGTTATTGTAAATGGGGGATTACTTTCTTGATTTCTTTTTCAGATTGTTTGTTATTTGGTATACATAGTGCTACCCATTTTGTACATTGATTTTGTATCCTGAAACTTAACTGAATTCATTTATCAGTTCTAAGAGTTTTTTGGTGGAGTCTGGGTTCTTCTAAGATAGTATCATCTGCAAACAAGGCTAATTTGACTTCTTTTAATTTCGATGCCCTTTATTTCTTTCTCTTGCCTAATTTCCCTGGCAACATGGCTATTAATATTTTAAGTGACCATGTTTTGGGGTATTTTGTTACATAACAATAGATAAACAGAGGAATGCTTTTTCTTAAGATTTGTATTTATTTGAGTTAAGCAGAGAGACAGAGGCATGAGAGGCTCTCGTGGGATAGAAGGCTGCTTCTCACTTGGGTTCCTGGAAGTAGATGTTTGATATGGGGGGTACTTTCCTTTTAGGCCTCTCCTCTTAGCAGGTGTGAGAGTAGGGCAAACTCCAGGACACATGGGAATGAGGAGCCATCATGCTGAGAGAATCAGAGGCTAACACTCAAGGACCCCAAGAAAGCCAAGAAGAACTTGGGGTACAGAGCCAGAAATAGAGAAAAACAGAGTGCTAAACATAGATAGCACTCCACTAACATGATTTTATTTGATCCCCCAACTATCCTAGGAGGAAGCAACCATTCTATTACAGTATTATTCACATTTCACAGATGAAGAAATCAAGGCACAAAAAAGTTAAACAAGTTCAAGGTCACACAACCAGCAAATGGCAGAGTCTGGATTCAAACGGGATTCATCTGACTTAGAACTTGTGCTCCTACCAACCGCTCACACTGCCATGGCTTCTAAGAGCAAGGGCCAAGCCACTGAAGGGAGGTGGAAACCGGGCAGTGCATCGGAGGGCATGTGAGGTGGGCATATGTCCTCGTAGAAACGTCCAGACAGGACTCGGTCACACAGAACAGTCCTACTACAGTCATCCTCTACTCAAGATAACTCGCAGGGGTGCAACGACCCCTCGTTCTCTAAGACATTATTTGTGGCCTCCGGGGCTGTTCCCACACTGTGAGTGCCAAGGAAGTTCCTATTGGCACCTTAATGCTCTTCCCCATTGCAGGTAACCAGAGGCTGAGTTAGCCTTGGCGTTGCTCGGGGCCCCAAACAGCTCAGGCCTCTTGTCCCGGTTTAGGTGTGATCCACATGGGTGCTCGCTAGGCGCATTCGCTGCAAGGAGGGCTGGGAATTTTAAGATGGTCCCTATAGCCTTCATGCCCTGTTGTTACTCTCGTGATTATGTTGTGTTGTATGGTAAAAGAGAGATTATCCCATGAGGCTAATCTAATCACACGAGCCCTTGAAAAGCAGAGTTTCTTTGGCTGGTGGCAGAAGAGGAAGTGACAAAGATTTTCTCCTTGACCAAACTCCAGCCAGGTTCTCTGAACTCTCTTCTCAAGTATACCTCAATCTTCGCCAATAAACACTTCAACAAACACTAATATAATTTCTAATGGCTCAAGGCCTAGGATGACCCCAAATCCCCTTAAAATGCCTGCCTGAGAAAATTCAAGGCTGCCAAAAAAATTTTACTGTTTTTTCCAGCCAACAACTGAAGATATAGAGTCTCTGTCTTCCAGTCTGGGGGAGGATAGACGCCTGCTTCATTAATTGCCAGCTAGCAGAGGCAGCTGGCCCAGTCTCATCGTACTGACTAGCCCTTTGTGACTGGTCACTTCCCTGACTCTGGGGGGCCCGCTTACCCTGCTGCCTGCTTGTTCATCCTTCCTTTAAAACGCCCCAGTCACCCCTGTACGTATCACAGCTGAATTCTGTTCTCACTGGACTCTTTTCCCTATTGCAACAGTTATTACTGATTAAAATCTGTCCTTACCACTTTAACTAGTGTTTGGCTTTGCTTATCTTTGACAGAGGTAAGAGATTCCAAGCCTGAGAATGACTCCACACACTGTTGCCAGCTTGAGGATACAGGGGCCACGTGGCAAGGGATGTAGGGCCGCTCTGGGAGCCGAGCGCAGCCTCCACCTAACAGCCCCCAGTGAAATGGGGCCCCAGTCCTAGGAATTGAATTCTGCCACTGAATTTTCTTGGAAGTGGATTCTTTCTAGAGCCTCCAGATAAGAGCCCAGCTTGATTTATGCTTTGTGCTATTTTGAGCAGAGAAACCCAGCCAAGCTTGTCCAGATTTCTGACCTACAGAAATAGGGTGTTGTTTAAAGCTAAGTTTGTGATAATTTGTTATGCAGCCATTGAAAAGTAACACCCCCTTCATTTGACCCAGAAATCCCACTTCTGAGAATTTGTCCTGAAGATACACTCTCAAAAATACAAAAATACGTACGCACAGTTTGTTCACTGCAGCATTATTTTTAACTGCAAAATACTAGAAACTACCTAAACGTCTAGCAGAGGAGACTGGCTGACTGAACTATGGCATATACGATGGGGCTGCAGAAAGAATGAAGAATATTTCTGCGAACTGAAATGGAATGATTTCTGGAAGATATAAAGTGAAGAAATTAAATTGCAAAAAAGCATATATTGTATGTTATCTTTTGTATGAAAAAGAAGGGAAAATAAAATATACATATATCTGCTTATCATCACAAAATAAAACACAAGAATAAATCAGAAAACAATGCAGTTGGTTACCTACAAGGGCTGGAAGGGAGTACGTGAGAGTGGCATTTCTCTGAGCATACTCCTTTTGGTATGATTTTGGCCTTTGAAAGCATGGCGATGTCCCACATATCCAAATATACAAAACTAAATCAATAAGAATGGAAAGAAGGTAAATGAAAACTGAAAGCATTCACGAGTTGACATTCTAATGGCTTCCAAAGGTCTACAAGTAACTGAATACAGGAAGAGCTCATTTTTCCAGGACAACTGTTGCTTGGAAAAAGGCCTGCTAATGGAGGGAACAAAAGTTCATAAGAATTAATACAGTTTTTTTAAAAAAAGGTTTGACCTGGATTTAATCTTTAAAAAAGCAAACTCGAAAAGTCATAAAAAATGTTTATTTTATCTTATACTTAACAGAATATAGGTTATAATTGCAACCAAAAAAAAGAAAGAAAACTGAAAGCAAACTGAAATAATGAAACTAATTATATGTCAAATGAGTACCTAACCATGCTGAAAGGAGAAAAAAAAAGAACAAATTCAAGTAACTTAATATGGTATTTAACTATACAGATGGTTCTCAATTTATAATGGGGTTATATCCTGATAATCCCATTGTAAACTGAAAATATCACAAGTCAAAAATGGATTTGATACAACTAACCTACTGAATATCACAGCTTAGCCTAGCCTGCCTTAAACATACTCAGAATGCTTACGGTAGCCCGTAGGTGGACAAAATCAGCTGGCAACACAGAACGCTGAAGAGTGTTTTACCCCTGTGCTTATGTGTCTGATCGGAGCTTCAGCTCTCTGCGCTGCCCAACATCATGAGAGTAATCGTTAGCCCAAGAAAATAGCAAGTTTCAAAATTTGAAGTATGGTTTCTACTGAATGCATCTCACTTTAGCACCATTGTAAAGTCAAAAAATCATAAGTTTAACTGTCCTAAGACTGCTAGAAGGAAAAAAAAGCCACTACATGGAAAGTCTTGAGAATAAAGCTCTTGAAGAAAGCAGTTTTCATCCAAAGAGAGGGTTGGGGCCTGACCAAGTAATCACAGAGGATGAGAAGACGGGCCAGGTGACTCCGACTAACCAGATGCACCTCCCAGGTAGTCGAGGAGCACATGGGCCTGCGGGGCCTGTTGGAAATGCCTGCTCACAGCTGGAGAGGTGAATGTCTACCAGGAAACCTGGTCCCAGAGGGCACCTGCAACTAATGCATCTCCTGGCCTTGTGCATTCCCAGCCCTGGGCCAATCTAAGAGGCTTGGGCCACTGTCAGCCCTGGAGAACAAGCCTCCAGCACTGCAGATCTCCAAACATATGTTCAGGCTCTCCTATTCCAGTTCCATGTGATCCTGGCTCACTGGGACTTGCTCTTGGCTCCAATCCTGACTGCGATCCCTGCCCGTGACCTCGCCTGCATCTAGTGACTTCCCTGCCTCCCAGCATTCGGACCAGGGCTTTCCTCCAGTTTTCCTGGCTGAGCATGCCCTGCCCTGGCCCTGACTTCTTGGTCTCCTTATGACTCATGGCTCTGGCTCCCCGCCCCAGGACCCCACCCTCCTGTTCCGGTCCTCCCAGCTAAGGCCCCACAAGGGCGAAGAACAGGAGTGTTTAACCCAGAACCTGCCAGGTTACCAGGATCCTCCACCCTTGTCCTTTGAAAGCACAACTTGGGGCTTCTGGTTCTGCGAACCCAGCTACTGACTGAGTTGTGCCTGCAGGATGCTGTAGACATGTAGTACCCATGAAGCTTCAAATAGAGGATCAGTCTGAGTAGTTGGCACCCTATCAGGGAACTGGCTCCTGACTGTGGAGCATATCCAGCATGTGACAGCCCATGGCCCCAAAGTCTGTTCGCCCCACCCCCTCCCTTGATCAGGAAGTGTTTGGGAACCACAGGAAGGAGCATCAGAAACAGGCTTGCCCAATAGATCCGATATTATACACGGAAGTCTCAAGTTTCCAGCTAACATTCACTTCCCGAGCTCTGCCACACGATCTCCAGCTCTGCAGCAGTCCGGGTCTGCCCCATTTCTACCGCCTGCTGGCGGCAGTGCCGGGCCATTGTTTCACTCTTCAGCTTCAGTTCCTCATCTGTGACACAGGGACAATGCACGGGAAGCACCTAGAGCAGCAACTGGAATGTGGTTGGTGCTCAAAAATTGTAGCCAGTGCTTGAAGGAAGAACCATCACTAAATGCTAAAACTCGTGAGTGAAAATTTGATGAGGAAGAGAATATTTACATAATCTTAAGTATCTCCCCATAAATAACTTGTTAATTAAAAGGGGGGAAATGATCAAAGGACACTATCAAGAGAACAAAAAAAAACAACAAAAAAAAAACGAACCCACAGGATGGAAGTATTTTCAGTTCATATATAAGGGATGAATATCTGGAATATATAAAGAATTTCTACAAATAAAAAACAAAACAAAACAAAACACTGATTCAAAAATGGGCAAGGAACTTTGCAGGGAGGTAGCTAAGCTCCCAGCAAAAAACCAGGTCCCTTTGGTAGAGTTGCAAGGGATAAGAAAATAATAGAGAAAAATGGAAAATAAAAGAAATAAAAGAATACACAAAGATATAGTTTTATAAGTTTATGAAAATTACAGGCAAATCGGGATCTCAGGGGGCCTAGACCTTCTCCATGGGTCTCAAAAAGCCCTGAATGAGGTCTTACATGGTAACTTACAGGGAATAGTTATTAGTTGGCCGGGCACGGTGGCTCCCACCTGTAATCCTAGCTCTCTGGGAGGCCGAGGCAGGCGGATTGTTTGAGCTCAGGAGTTCGAAACCAGCGTGAGCAAGAGCGAGACCCTGTCTCTACTAAAAATAGAAAGAAATTAACTGGACAACTAAAAATATACAGAAAAAATTAGCCGGGCATGGTGGCGCATGCCTGTAGTCCCAGCTACTCGGGAGGCTGAGGCAGGAGGATCGCTTGAGCCCAGGAGTTTGAGGTGCTGTGAACTAGGATGACGCCACAGCACTCTAACCCAGGCAACACAGTGAGTGAGACGCTGTGTCAAAAAAAAAAAAAAAATAGTGATTAGTTGCTAGGGGTAACAGATTTACAAAACAACAGGTAGTTCCTCTCAGGTTAACAGATTTTCAAAAGGCTTCTACAGATCCTTTAACTAATTCATCTCTGTGAACAAATGGTTATAAAATATTTCAAAGGTTAACTTCTAAGTTCTAAGGTAAATTTATCACTTAACAGAGGAGTTAAACAGAGATATATTGGCTCCATATTTATTAGGTTATTGTGAATAGAGACAGGTAGTCTGGAGTGTTTAAACAGGAGCTTGCTTTTAGCCATTTGGGCAACTGTCTGTTCTGGGGGCACTCCATTGTCAGCTCTCATCCTGTAGTTTTTAACAGATTTGCTTTGCTTTACAAAGCAAATCCAAACCTTTAGGTCTGAGAAACGCGGTGCCTTGTGGGATACAGCTGCTACTGTCTTTCTGAGACGCCCTTCCGAGTGCAACAGCATTTGAAATGCAAACTAAACACATTCACATATTCCTTCAGGGCAAAGCTCTGCAAAACTCCTAAGACAAATCCTGTCTGCAAACACGTTTATATCAATTCATGGAGCAACAGAACTTGAATAGACATTTCTTCAAAAAAGATATCCATATGGCCAATACGCACATGAAAAGATGCTCAACATCATTAATCAAAAGGGACATGCAAATGAAAATCACAATATGATAGCACCTCACACACATTAACAGGGCTACTATTAAAAATCAGCCAACCAACAAAGAAAAAACCAAAAATTAAAAAATAACACAGTTCTTTAAAAAGTTAAATACAGACTTACCAGAGGATCCAGCAATTCCATTCCTAGTCGAAGACAGAATTAGAGCCAAGAGACAATTTCAAAAGAATTGAAAGCCAAGACTCAGAATCGTGTATGCCAATGTTCATAGCAGCATTATTTATGATAGCCAAAAGGTGCAAACAGGCCAAGTGTCCATCAGCAGATGAATGAATCAACAAAATTTGATGTATACATACAATGTATATACATAAAATGGAATATTATTCAGCCTTTAAAAAAGTGTGAAATTCTGCTAATGTTACAACATGGGTGAACATTGAAAATATTATGCTTAGTGAAATAAGCTAGATATAGATGGACAAATATTTATGATTCCACTTACAGGTATATAAGGTACCTAAAATAGGTACATTCCCGAAGATAGAAAGTAGAATGGAGATTACCAGGGCTGGCGGGTGAGGGAGAATGGCGAGTTGTTCCTTTACTGTGTACGGAGTTTCAATATGAGATGATGAAAAAGCTCTGGAAATATACAGTGGGGATGATGGCACAAGGTTGTGAATATACTTCATACCACTGAATTATAAACCTAAAAATAGTTAAAATTACAGGCCACCACACCCAGCTAATTTTTTCCATTTTTGGTAGAAAAGGGGTTTCCCTCTTGCTCAGGCTGATCTCGAACTCCGGAGCTCAAGTGATCCTCCCACCTCAGTCTCCCGGAGAGCTAGGATTACAGGCGTGAGCCACCTCATCTGGCCCAATAAATGATGTCTTAAGGGAAATAAGGAAGGACAAATATTTACATTGTGAAGAAATCACAGAAGAGAGTAAAATGATTTGAATGAAAATGACAAATACAGAAGACAAGAAGAGGCAAAACAGAATATAGAAGTTTCTGAAGTAAAGAATTAAAGCGAGTGAATAGAATATAAAAATCAAGAAGACATATTAAAAATCAAGATATATACATATATTTAATATAAAATCAAGAAATGTATAACAATGAAATGTTTAACAATGAAAAAAAGTTTCTAAATTTAAGAAAAAAAATCTTTGAAACTATACACACACCATGTACCTAAGAACATTTGGCCCAAACGACCAATACAAAGAAATACTCTAGTAAATTAACTAGACTTGCAGGAGAAAAAAACATCCTTTGAGCATCTATTGCAAATAGCAAGTGGCGGCTGGTTGTGGTGGCTCACTCTTATAATCCTAGCACTTTGGGAGGCAGAGGCAGGAGGATCACTTGAGGCCAGGAGTTCGAGACCAGACTGAGCAAGAGCAAGACTCCCATATCTACCAAAAAAGAAGAAAAAAAGTTAGCCGGGCGTGGTTGGTGCAAGCCTGTAGTCCCAACCATTTGCGGAGCTGAGGCAGGAGTATCACCTGAGCCCAGGAGTTTGAGGTTGCAGGGAGCTATGATGACATCATTACACTCTAGCCTGGGTGACAGCAAGACCCTATCTCAAAAAAATTATCAAGTGGCTTATAAGAGGAATAAAATGAGGTCATTGCCAGATTTTAACAACAATTCCTTGTGCTAGAAGAAAATTGAGTAATATACCTAAGATATTCAAGGGGAAAAAATGTGACCCAAGAATTTTATATCCAGCGAAACTGACTTTCAAATATAAAAAGCACAGACTATTATCTTTTTTTAAATGAAATAGTTACATTTTTTATTGTAACCCCTTACTAGTTCATTCCCAACCCCATCTTAAATTATTCAACACATAGACAGAGGCTTAGAAAAAAAATTTTTAAAAACAGACTGTCAAGAAAACCAAATCTTAGCCAGGCATGGTGGCTCGTGCCTGTAATCCTAGCAATCTGTGAGGCCAAAGCAGGAGGATCACTTGAGGTCAGGAGTTTGAGATCAGCCTCAGCAAAAGCAAGACCCCATCTGTACTAAAAGTAGAAAAATTAGCCAGGCATGGTGGTGCACACCTGTAGTTCCAGTTACTTGGGAGGCTGAGGCAGGAGAATCAATCGCTTGAGCCCAGGAGTTTGAGGTTGCTGTAACTAGGCTGACGCCACAGCACTCTAGCCCAGGTGACAGAGCAAGACTCTGTCCAAAAAAAAAAAAAAAAAAAGAAAACCAAATCTTTTCTTCCCATGATAATACTGGCATCCTAGCGTATTAAAAGAATCACACACAGAACCTGTGTTTCCTTTTGCTTACCTTGTGGACAAAGACAGGTGTAAAAAATAAATCCTCTTTTGCAACCCAGAACTCATTGTTTGGTATGAGTTTTGATACAAATAAGAAGGAGCATTATGCCAAAAAAAAAAAAAATCACACAAAGTCCACTGATTACCTAGGGGAATGAAAAGCAGTGTCTGGTTTCTTTCTTTTTTTTTTTTTTTGAGAGAGTCTCACTGTGTTGCCCGGGCTAGAGTGAGTGCCGTGGCGTCAGCCTAGCTCACAGCAACCTCAAACTCCTGGGTTCAAGCGATCCTCCTGCCTTAGCCTCCCGAGTAGCTGGGACTACAGGCATGTGCCACAATGCCTGGCTAATTTTTCCTATATATTTTTAGCTGGCCAGTTAATTTCTTTGTATTTTTAGTAGAGACAGGGTCTCACTCTTGCTCAGGCTGGTTTCGAACTCCTGAGCTCAAACAATCCGCCCACCTCGGCCTCCCAGAGAGCTAGGATTACAGGCGTGAGCCACCATGCCCGGCCTGGTTTCTTATTAATGGGAGTATCAGTGGACTTTATTGTATATTGTTTTGCATTTTAGTTTGGACACTGCAATAATTTAATGACTTTATGCATGAAAAACTAGCTTGCTTTGAGTTTAAAAAAGAAAAAGTTAATAGCACCTATAGTTAAGGAAGGAAAACTGTAGTTCCTTTCTTTAGTACATTTGTTTTTCAATTCATGAAATTGGAGCACATACAAGAAACAGGAGGATAGTCACCAAGAGTGGTTAAAACTATGAACTACCATGCAATTGAAAATACCACATTTAAGTTACAAGAATATACTTAAAAATAGAGCAATAGCAAGAAAATTGGACAATTAGAAAAACCTGTAAAAGGCAAATTTCATGAATTGTATTAAAAGCATCTATTTTAACATCTCCAAAAAAAGTTGAATTATTTTACATTAACATTCTGTATGTTAAAATAAAGAGAATAATCAAGTTGTCTCATAGACTAGGTCACTTATTATTAATTTCATTTCTAAACCTCATCAAGCAGTCACTACATTTATGAGGTAAGTCAGCCAAATGCTTGAAATTTAGATGACTTTTAAGATCTTCAATTTGTCCTGTTGAATATTTGCAATATTGACACCAATGAATCCCTTCAGATAAATGTGAATTTAAATTCTTGCAATATTCTAACATATTTGAAAAACCTTTCTCATAGTCATCATAAACATGAGGAAAGATTTTAGTATGTTCAATAGCTCCATGCCTGTCAACATTCTCTGAAAACTCCATACTTGACATGCAAGGAAGTTTTCACATTTGTCAAAGGTAATTTTTCTTAAGAGGCTGTTCTGTCCATGTTCTCTATTTTTATACTTATCAGTTAACTCCCTTAATTTACATGCATGCTCACTTACCGCATGGCTGTGCAAGCCTTCTGGATCATTCGTTTCATGTTCACAGAACTGACACGAGTTCTGCTCATCACAGCTGTGCTCCGGGCAATGTAGGTAGTGTTCACTGCTTGAGAAGAACTACCTCACACTGCTCACACCAGATGTGATCACTAAAATGGGTGACTGCAATATGCAGGCTGAGGTTCTCGAAAATTACTGTCCTAAGACAAGACAGTAAATCACTACAACTGTAGGGAGTCTCTTCACATAGGATAGTTTGGCATATTCCATCAGAAGCATGTTGATAGAAAAAATTTCCTTGCATACTCGACATACATTTGAATCAGTACATTTATGCTTTGGGATCATATGCTGCTTTAAATCAGAAAAGTATCTGTTGTAGAACTGACAAAGTTCACATTCTTTGAAGGCCACTGCTACTGGCTGTCAATAAAGACCGTCCAAACCTTGGCTGTTGTCAAGAATTTTACCAAGTGCCCATCAATTCATGGTGGATTAATAAAATGTGGTATATGTATACCGTGGAGTACTACTCAGCCATAAAAAGGTGAATTTGCAACCATCTGGAGGGAACTGGAAGCAATTCTCTGAAGTGAAGGGTCTCAAGAATGGAAAAACAAACACCACATGTACCCCCTATTAAACTGGAACTAACCGATGTGCATGTGTGCACAGAGGGAAGTAAAACTCAGTGGAAATCAACCGGGGGGATTGGGGAGGAGCAGAGAGGCAAAACCTACCTAACGGGTACTACGCATGCTATTTGGATGATGGGCACACCTTTAGTGGGAGCCTCAAGCATTACAAAAATGATCCGTGTAACCTAAAACATTTGTACCCCCTTAATATTTCAAAATTAAAAAAAAAGAATTTTATGAAGTGTAGCTGGTGGCTCTTCATCAGTTTGGTCTTGGAGACTCTCAGAGGAATTGTTTTCTGCCTCTATATCCTAATCCTTGGAAATTGCATGCATTTCTATGGCAGTTGGAACATCTTTAGCAGCGTGAACTTCTCTATAGGACTCTCCGCTTGAGTTTGTTGGTTGAGTGATTCAGGGGAATCATGTTCTTCATCACGGATGTCAACATCAGCAGATTTTTCTGTAGAAAAGGCAGTGTGGTCTAGAATGCTGAGCACAGGACTGGGAACCAGGTAGTTCTGATTTCTGTCTCTGGCCTTGCTTCCATCTGTAAGTTCTGGCAAGTCATTTGACATCTTGGTATCAGAATCATCATCTTTGTTGTAAAAATATTTTAAGTCTGGCTATCTCATAGAACAGACACCGTAACAATGATCAGATAAAAATTTCATTGAATCCATCTGCAATTCTGCTTATTCTAGAGGAATCTGAACAACGAGAAGAGTGTAAAGTCTTTCTTTTTCTTTTTTGAGGATACTCATCCGTATCTTTTCAATCAGCTCCCCTAGGCTGCCACCAGTGGAGGGGCCACGGGGTTCTGCCCACACAAGTACAGACTATTATCAACAGGCAGGAGCTCAGGGAGCGTTGTTCTCATGAGCTGTTACTGAAGGATCTGCTAAAGAGCAAGCCTTAGAGAATCAGAATGACTGGAGATGCACGTGTGAGCGCGAGGCACAGTGACGAGCATTGTAGATCTATCTACACAGCTGGTTACACGACTAAGACTCAGTAAGAATTAAAAGGAAAGCATAATGGTTATATGTTCTGACAATGCATATGTAAAATGAGTATTATAAAAAGAAGGGAAAAGGGAGAACATATACAAAAACTTTTAAAAACTATTTTCAGGAATTATATTGGTAGTGATAGTGTTGCTATTCTGAGACTGCTATACATGTAATGTGGCATAAAACACATAAAAAATTATAGAATATTCTAATTCTATCATATAGAAGGGTTTAAGTGAAAAAACTGAAGTTGAAGTAGTATTAGGATAAACTCAAGAGGTATCTTTATCTTTAAAAATGTACGTATACATATGTACATTGTATATAATCCTAGAAAGACACATACATGCATGCTTAGATATATGTTCCTGGCACTGTTGACTGAAAAGACCTAAAAGCAATGACCAACTCATTAACAATGCAGATGTCGTCTTTTTTTTAAATTTGTCTTTTATTTATCTTTTTTTAGAGACAGGGTCTCTCCCAGGCTGGAGTACAGTGGAATGATCATAGCTCACTGCGATCTCAAACTCCTGGGCTCAAGTGATTCTCCTGCCTCAGCCTCCTGAGTAGCTGGGAACTACAGGCACATGCTACTATGCCCTGCTAATTTTTAAATTTTTTGTAGAGACGGGGTCTCCTGGCCTCAAGCCACCCTCCTGCCTCCCAAAGTGCTGGAATTACAGGCGTGAGCCACCGTGCCCAGCCCAGATGTGATCTTGAAATACCATTGCCCACTACAAGAAACCAGAGCTTCTTGAATAAATAGATGATTTCAGGTATAGGGTAGAAAATGTAAACAAGGGTGGGGAACCTGTGGCCTTCTAGGTCCTTAAGTGTGGCCTTTTGACTGAATCCAAATTTTACAGAACAAATCCTTTTATTTTTATTAATACATTTTTGTTCATCTTTTATATTTTTATTTAATTTTTCCAACACACGATTTTGGCAGAGAGAAAAACATTCAACCATAGCACTAAATCTTCTCGTGTATTTTCTGAGCATGCATCTCACTTGGGCCTCTGTGGTCTTTTTGAGTCCCCTCTATACATGGCTGCTTTCATGTCTTAATTTCTCTAAGTCTCAGTCCAGCTTCTCCTTGAGGCCTTGGATGGTCTGTTGTGTGTCTCCACCTGCAATGTCTCGCCTCAGGCGTCTGCAGGTCTTGTCTTCCTGTAGCTTTTGTGAGCAGTGCCTCCCACTTTCCACTTGCCACCACCCCCTGCACCCTTCACAGCTCCAGTTGAGGGAAATAGAAACTAGCCCTTCAGACAGCCCCCCGACAAGTTAGAACACTGCAGATAAGGTTTGCTCTGCTCCCTCCAGTTTGAGGGAGGATTTGGGAACTGCACTGTTGCCTCCTCTACACCAAGAATGTGCCATGCTGAGGAGGTGGCAGAGCAAGTAAGCAAAAATGCCACGAACTTTCCAACTGCTTTGAATATGGCTTTTTTTTGATTGGCCATTCATTTGGATACTGCCGACATTTGACTGTTCTGAGCTCCCACATCACCACTTTAGCCAGCATTTGGTTGTTTTTGCTATCTCCGTGGGGGAAAAAGAGCTTTGAGTCTCCCAGTCTGCCATTTTGCTGATGTCACTGTATCCAGATTCTTTCTTAATGCCATAGGAAGCCTTTTTTGAGTTGAAGATAGAAAGTATTTCAGCGATATTAAGAATGGGCAGGGTGCATAATGGATTAGAGAAGAAACAATGGTGGTATCAACCTGTCTTGTCCCACAAGCCATATGCAATTTGAGGTTTGACTTTGCGGTCCAAGTATATGGCACTGAGCATGGCACATACTGTGTGCTCAACAAACCTTTGTTGATGAGGACACCCAAAATTGTAGTAGTTGTGACTGAACACAGAATCCTCAAGGTAGCCTGACACTGCATGGTAGGTGAGGCAGCCAGGACTAAGTACACTCCATCAGACTTCCCCATCATGCTGGAGGGTTGCATCCCCACCAGGATTTGGTAAGCCAGCTCTTAAAGCACCCATGGCAAGAGCCCAAATGATCTGCAGAAAAGTAAGCCACACTGAGGAACTTGTGGAGGAAAGCTCTCCTCCTGACTCTAGAACCTTCTAAATGAGAGGTCAGCAAATTATAGTTTACTGCCTAATTTTTATGAATAAAATTTTACTGGAATACAAACTCATCTGTTTATGTACTGTATATTGTTGCTTTTGTGCTGTAACAGCAATCATATGATCTGCAGAATCTAAAACATTTGCAATCTGGTCCTTTACCGAAAGTTTGCTGACCCCTGATCTAAACAAACTGTGAGGAGTTGGGCACAGTGGCTCACACCTGTAATCCCAGCAACTTGGGAGGCTGAGGCAGGAGGACTGCTTGAGGCCAGGAGTTCAAGACCAACCTGGGCAATATAGTGAGACCCTGTCTCTATAAATAATTTTTAAAAATTAGCCAGGCATGGTGGTGTGCACTTGTAGTCTCAGCTACTCAGGAGGCTGAGGCAGGAGGATCACTGGAGTCCAGGGACATCAATCTTCTGCTCATGGTGCTCCTAGTTCTCAGGCCTTCAGACCCAGACTTGAATCCATGCCACTGGCTCTCCAACTCTCAGGCATTCAAATTATACCACGGGCTTTCCTGGGTCTCCAGCTTGCAGACTTCCCAGTCTCTATAATCATGTGAGCCATAACTTATAATAAATCTCTTCCTAGAGATACATGTAAACTCTAATACTCACCTTTCACCATGCTATAAATTCTTGAGAGCTAGTATGGCTACACAACAGATTAGAGAAATAACACCTATTACTTCATGAATGAGCCCTGAGGAAATGGGAAGCCCTCTAAGGTGGCAGCAGGTCATAATGTAACTTTTAAGCAAAAGAGGCAAGGAAAAATTTTCAGTAAACCTCAAATTGGGTGTCTATTTAATTTTTTAAGAGTTTAGTAGTACCTTCCTAAAAAATTTCTCCATGTTAAAAACCAGAGGATTCCCCATCAAGAAGTCCCCAAACACATGTCTACTCTTTACCCTAGCTGCTGGTAAATAAGAAAATCACAAAAGTCAGGATAATGAAGGAAGGCTATGTTAATGGAAAAAAAACCCCAAACACTGTAAAATTTTTTAAAGAGGCTTATTCTGAGCCAAATATGTGTGACCGCACCCTAGGGAGCCATGCCCAAGAAGTCTTGAGCAACTGGTCCCAAGGCAGTAGGGCCAGAGTTTGATTTTATACATTTTAGGGAGACAGGAATTGCAGGTAAATACACGGGTTTGGCCTGAAAAGGTGGGACATCTAGAAGTGAGGGCTTACAGGTTATAGGTGGGTTCAAAGATTCTTTGATTTGAAATTGGTTAAAGAAATAAAACTTCATCTAAAAGCTTGGGATATTTTAAGTTAAGATAAGGAATTCTGTTAATCAGAGACAAGTCACAGTATACTGACTCAGCCTGCAGGTATGATTTAGCCTTTACCTTGCATGGCCTTAAGTCCTGTTAATAATTTAGTATCTTATTGTCACGAAGAGTCTGTTTTGTCAGTCTTACACTCTCTGTTTTAAGATTAATGCGGGTCAACTGTTCCTTAAACTCCAAAAAGGAGGAGGTGTAACAAGGCATGTCTAACCTCCCTTCCCTTCACGGCCAGGAACTCAATTTTTTTCCTGGGGTCTTCTTGGCTAAGAGGGGATCCATTCCATCAGCGGGGGCTTAGGATTTTATTTTAGTTCACAGTTGGTAGAGGTAAAGATACAACACCCAGCTATAATCAGTGAGCCAGATGCTGGTGCGAATTCTCAAAATTGTCCTCTTCACAGGCTCCAGGGCCTGCGCCAGCCCTTCTCAGGGCTGCCTCTCCTGGAAGGTAAGAGTGACAAGACTGGGCCTCGCCTCCATGTGTGGGACATAATTAAACTGTCGACTCCAAGGACCACATGCAAACAAATGCACTTGTTTTCTCCTTAAGGAATAAAAAAATCACATGGTCAAAAATTAAAACCATATAGAAGGATATAAAATGAAAAGCAAAGCTCCCAGACTCCCAGTTCTCACCCCCAGATGTGATCGTGGTTTTTTTATGTAAATTTATGACTTTTTTTTCTGAAATGTTTTCCTATTAATGTGATAGGAATATTACACTGAACATATGCTTCTTATAAAGGTTATGTCTTCCAGAGCCTGGTTTAATCAAAAACTGAGGCTAAATTCAGGTCCCAAATATAGAAACTTAAAATTTTCTTGAAATCCAATAAAAATTTCAGATCTAAATAGTCAATCTTTAAAAAAAAAAATCACATAATTTAGCCTAAGTCAGATTTTACTTTATTTCTACCCATAACAATACAAACTCTTCAAAGATTTGTAAGATGTCACAGGTTGACAATCACGTGGAAACAACTTTATCATTAACTAGAAGAAGCCCTAAATTCATCAAGAAAAACTACCTGACACACTTAAAAAGAAATGGCATACAAACGAGATAGGCACTTGTGTGCCCTGGCAAATAAATCAACAGCTCTTGGTCAAATTCCCAATATTGGAAAGAGTTAAAAGGACAATCTGTTACTTTCAATGTCGGCTGTAAACAGATTTCAGCTGCTTGGCTGATAAAGTTAAGATGAATATAACTGCAGTCAATTGTTTGGGAGCTGGGGCGGTAAGAGTTGCAAGGGCGTGAAAAGTTATCAATTAACAGTAACACTGAAAATGTGCAGTCTTACCAAATGAGTACCAATTTGAAAAAACTATGGGCATTTTCTTCCCCCAAACAGGGAACAGAGTGAATATGGCAAATCTGATTTTTAACGATATTCCTAGGACCTAAAGCAACCACATGCCTGGAGCAACTAAACTTTCCAAAGCCTGAATACTAAAAAGGTCTTCACATGGTAATCATCTTAATATTTTAAATTCAAAAATGAATACCACAGCGTGTAAATTCAAATTCTTATTAATCAACCTCTAGTTCTTACATATTGGGTCCATGGAAAGACCTACATAACTGTACCCTCTTTAAAGATGCAAATGATTTGCCCATTGTGAAATGAGGCTCACCTAGTCTCACTAGCCAGCACCAGCCCTGGGCTGCTGTCTCTCTCAGGGAAGGAAACTGAGGGTGGTCAGAAAGGCAGACAATACTGCATTTCTGTTGCCACTGTCATTCAGCCTGGAGTGCCTCTTTACAACCGGAATGAGCTGGTCCCTAACATTTAAGACTAAATAGTGCACTGGTAAACAAAGCCTATGTCAGCAGAGGAAAGGCGCCTTCAGAGCTGATGAAGAATTGGCCCGGCCTGCCTTTTCTTATCTCTCCTGTTCTCGAAGAAATTCCTCTAAAGTAAGCCAAGGTCAGTGGCTCACTGTAACCTAGAGCAAGTATCTGCTGCTCTGGGAGTTTTCAGTCATCTAACCAGATTCTCATAATTCAGCTCTCATCCCAACAGCGCTGAGCCTCTGCTTGGGAAGTTTCTCGGGAAGCAGATGAAACTAATTAGGACACAGCCTATCAAAGGAAACACAAGCATTTTACCCGCTGTGTACAGAGACCTCGCCTCAACTGTGGCGAAGACCTTGGGGAAATATTTCTACCACAGAGGGGTCCACAGTCTTTGTCTTCTGCTCTTCAGCTCTCTGCCCTGACAACCTTAGCCTGTCTTCACCATGTTTCTTTTCCCTGAGGCACAAATATTTTTCAGCTTGTTTTTGAGAAAGGCTTATTTTTGGGATTTACCCAACTAACCATGAAATTGGGCCTGTTGGGATAGAGGCTAAAATCAAATAAACAATCCTCTCAACATCCAGGAAATGGCTGCTGGGCCTTTGGTCTTCATGAACGCCTGGGCCAGCTGCACTCCTCTATGCCGGGTCCTCTTCATCCACCGCCACGTCATTGTTGATATTTTTCTTGTGCTCAGCCTCCGGCCCCGCGGGCAGAATGCTTGTGACCGTGTGGAGAAGAGCTTCGATCTGCTCCTCTGTGAGCCGTTCTTCACTCTCCTCTACCATCTGCAGAAGAAAACCCTCCCAGGGGTTACAAATGAGTGTCACAGCCCTGGTCCATCCCAGCTCTTCCTGCTCCTGTTATTCACGGTCCCACCCCAGCCTCCGGACACACAGACCTGGGTCCTGAGCTGCCTCAGGTCCTTCCCATCTTCCAGATGGAAGGGCCAAGCCAACTCAAATCCTGCTGAGCCAGCGTGCCTGCTCAAAGTGGGTCAGTGAAAAAACTGAGTAGCAGGATAGCATTTTTATTTTAAAAAAGCCCTAACAGTTCTATACCCACCCACATACATATGCAGATGTGACTATGTTGTATATGCAAAGAAAACTCACCTCTGGGAAGTGAAATGGCACTTTATAAACTTTTGTATTTCACAACAAGCACATCTGTAACTTAATGAACTGTATCAACAACTCATCTGATGACTGCCTAGTATGTGCCAAGTAGTTTATATCCTTCTTCTTATCCTCACCGCTAATAATAGCCCTACAGAGACGGCCTCCCATGTGCCTGAAGCTGCATCTGTGGTCTATGGCCATTACTTCTTTTAACCCTCACAACAATCTTGGCAAGTGGCAGAAGTGGAATCCCAAGCCAGCCCTGCCCAAGTCTAAAGCCCACAATGTACCACGCTCCATGTGGCCTTGGTCATCTTCTGGGAGTGCAGAACAGGAGTCTGATGACTGCTGGCTGGGAAACAATCCCACACTGCCCCCTCAGTGGTCCACATAAAGCCTGGTTTCTGACATGGTCCCAGAAATCTGAATGCAGAGATGACACCCACAATCACGAGTCTCACCTCTAATTCTAGATCATGTAGTCAGCCACCTATTTTTTTTTTTTTTTTTTGAGACAGAGTCTTGCTTTTTTGCCCGGCAATAAATTTTGCCCGTGCAACAAAGCAAGTCTCTTTTTAAAAAAAAAAAAAAAAAAAAAAAATGCTGACTTTCAGAAGAAGAATGCTCTTCTTGCATATCTTCTTTCGCACTCTTATGCATAATTTATATTCCTTAGAAACCAGTTCAGGAAGTGTGGTGGGAGGATTAGTGGAGGGTTGGGCCGCTGGGCCAGAGAGGGAAGCAGGTCTTTGCTGCAGGTTGAATTTTTCTGCCAAGTGGTGGTTTCTGCATCTAGGAAATACGTGGGTGGTCTCCCTCTGAAGGGTAGGGTCACTGCTGCTTTTGTGACAAGTTGAAATGTCCCAGCGATAAGCATATTCTGTGCCAGATACTTAGCATTACTTCTCTTTTCTCTTAAAATGATTTTCAGGCCGGGCGCGGTGGCTCACGCCTGTAATCCTAGCACTCTGGGAGGCCAAGGCGGGCGGATTGTTTGAGCTCAGGAGTTCGAGACCAGCCTAAGCAAGAGCGAGACCCTGTCTCTACCAAAAATAGAAAGAAATTAATTGGACAGCTAAAAATATATAGAAAAAATTAGCCGGGCATGGTGGCGCATGCCTGTAGTCCCAGCTACTCGGGAGGCTGAGGCAGGAGGATCGCTT
>CAUYSK010058310.1:0-16267 GCA_963575035.1 Avahi laniger
ATTAGCTGGGCATGGTGGCACATGCCTGTAGTCCCAGCTACTCAGGAGGCTGAGGCAGGAGGATCGCTTGAGCCCAGGAGTTTGAGGTTGCTGTGAGCTAGGCTGACGCCATGGCACTCACTCTAGCCCAGGCAACAAAGCGAGACTCTGTCTCAAAAAAAAAAAAAAAAAAGAAAAAAGAAAAAAAGAATAGCTAGATGAATTTCATTAGGCTTTGTGAAATATTAAAAGGAGCTCCAAGAACCTTTCTGGCTTCATGAGCCCAAGTTGATAACTGGTGAACTAAAGTGTCTCCAAAATCTCATCAATAGAACAAAAACATGTGTTACTTATAAGTGCATTCTTCACTGTGATATCGTTAAGACAATACAATACCTCCTTCTGCTCTTGATCAAACTTCTTAAGGAAATTTTTCTAGAGGTAGAGAATGAGAAAAGAGGGCAATGAAGTTGTTGTGTCACATTTGGAGAGACACTTCTTTCTTTCAATAAAAATTAAGTATCTACTGTGTGCCAGCACAGGTGTATGAAACAAACAGGCCTTGCCTAATATTCTAAAATCTAAATACTTAAAATAATGTCAGGTAATGGTAAGTGCCAGGAAGAAAAGCAAAAGATGGAATTGATAGTGTCTGTGGAGTGAGTTATGCTGCTTTGAAGAGGATTGTCAGGGAAGGCTTCTAATGAGGTGACATTTCAACAGTGACTCATGCAGGTTATTGGAGAAAAAGGTTACTGGACAGAGGAAAGAGCAGATACCAAGGTAACAGCACACATGGTATTCCAGATAGGAAGTTGTGCCTATGTAGATGTACTTGTAAATAAAAAGAAAAAAAAATAAGAAAAGCAGAGATCAATATGTTAATAGTGGTTATATTTGAGTGGTTGAATTATGGGTGATTTTTCTTTTCATCATTTTCTGTATCACATTTTAAGCTTTATTTTATTGACATATAACACTCATAAAAAATGGCCAATTGTAAGTTTTTGTATATAGGTCAATTTATTACCGCATATAGCCACCCATGTACTCACCAACCAGGTAAAAAAATAGAACTTGCTAGCATCCCCAAACTCTTCATATTCCCTCTTTCCATCCTTCATACACTTACTTCTAGCATGATAGGTTAGTTTCGACTGGTTTTGGTATTGAGGTAAATGGAATTATAAAATACGTACAGCTTGGGGGTTAGCGTCTTTCAAAATGCCTCTTTTGTCAATTAGAATAGAGTCTTTTGAGTTGAAGCATGCAAAATTTTCCCAATTCTTCTTCACAGCATCAGCACAAATTACTTTCAAATAACTACTTTTCATCAAGTGCACTCACACAGATGCACACTTTAACTTCACAAAACGCAATGAAGCAGATATTCTTGTCATCATTATCCCCATTTTTGAGTGAGAAAAACAAAGCACAAGAGACTAGGCAGGTTGCCCATAGTCTCCCAGCGAGTTGTGAGTGGAGGGAGAATTCTGGGCTCCCACCTCTGAATCTCTATGGCATAATGTGACACATAATGAATTTCACTTCTGGTTTAGAAAACATGACTTGCCTACATTGTTAATGGGACAAATCTCTTGTGGAAACTCCCTTTCACCTGTACTGAGCAATGTAAGCAAATGTTTAGATAACCTTGACCTCTGGTATGTGTGTTCCCAGCCTCCTCCTGCCTGATGTTCCATGGCTCTGCAGAGCACAAGAGACCTCATAATCTATGTCTTTAAGCCTTTATTCTTGCTAACTTCCTTTTTTCCTCCCTCTGTCCCTCCCTTCCTTCTTTTCCTTTCTCCTTCCTTCCTTCTTTCCCTCCTTCTACCAAATGCTTATTGAAAGTCCACTATGCATTCTCCACCATTCTGGATATTTAACTATTCAGCATTAAATAAAAACATAGCCCCTGCCAGTGTGGAGCTTGCAGACTAGCTAATTGAGGTCATTTGTAAGAAAAAAAAATCCCAAGTGTGATAAGTATTAAGTGCTTGTGCAGGAAACCTGGCCGAAATTAAGAGATAAATGTTTAATCAATGAATCAATGTTTGAATGAATGAAGAAATGAAGAGATGAATTGATTGACCTTTCAGATTTTATTACTCTGAGATTCTTACCATGGCAGGATAATTACACTTTTCTTCCAATTCCCATTCTCTATTCCTATATTAGTGTGAGTGAAAAATGTTGAGGAAGAATTAGGCTCAATCTGTCAGTCAAAAAACTTCATAAGAAAATCAATTAAATAGCTCAAAATCATTTCTGTACTTTCAAGAAAAAAGAAAGCACTGCCTGATGATATTTTTAATTGAATTCAGAAGCTATTACCTATGAGAACCTTTAATTTATTCTTACCCAGTCAATCGAAAACAATTTAAGCAAAGCAAAATCTGTTTTCTTCTAAGTTGCAACTGAGCTGAGAGCTGTCATGCCAAGTTTCACCCAGTGTGAATTTCAGCAGCTGAATGATAAACACCAGTAAAAGAAATCCTTTTCTAGAATGCCAGCAGGACTGCTTTAACCAAGCTTATGCTACTAGGCAACAATCTAAGAAAACCAATATTCTTTTGCTCATTACCCATCTAAAAGGCTAGAAAGGAAATTACATTCTTCTTAATAATTACCCCATCACCCCATCCTGAATCCTCCCTTATCCATGAAAGGGTGAACATAGAAGTTTCAGAAATCCCAATTCTCATTAAAGTGGGAAAAGAAAGAGATCGCCTCCCCAAAGGAATGGACTGAACAATTTCATGCAAAAGTTTTACCTCCATATGGTAACTTACAGATGTAATGGGTGAAAGTGACAGAAAGTGAAGGCTGAAGTGATGGGAGCCACAAACCTTAAACTGATACTAATACAGTCAGCCATGTGGCAATCTGACTTCTACTGGTTCATTCATTCATTCATCAAAGGTGAGAGGCTTACAGTCTAATGTGAGGGTCAGAAAGGAAACAGGTCACAAACAAATAAAGAAGATAATCAATGATAACTGTGTCTTTAAGAAAATTCCAAAGATGATATAATAAAGAACACCTTGAGAAGCCTTAGTAATGCAGTGGTTAAGAAAGGGCTCCTGGAATACTCTTCTGGTGTAAGGTTTACCATGTTGTAAATGTTTTCTGTGTTCTTTTTAAATTAGGTCTAACTATTGCCGTATCATATTAGCTGATATAGATTCCCAAAAACTCGAGGCTTACTCTATTTTCCAGCCAACTCATGCTGACTCTATGGAAAGGAAAAGAAGGGAAGGGAATCGGGGAAGGTCTTAACATGATAGCTGAAGTAAGCCAATACAAGAACACAAGGAGAAAATGTACTTCTTCCTGTGTGACCACGGAACAGGCAAAGATTCCTTAGAAAGGGTAAAAAAAAAAAAGCAAGAACATTAAAGAAAAAATTGGACTTCATCATGATTCAAAGCTTTTGCACCTCAAATGATACTATTTAAGAAATAAAAAGACAAAGCACAGACTAGGAGAAAATAATATATATCCAAAATGTTGTGTGTGTGTGTGTGTGTGTGTGTATATATATATATATATATGTGTGTGTGTGTGTGTATATGTATGCTTATGTGTATATACATATATGTGTGTATCATATACTGATACATACCTGTAGGTATATGAAGAACTCTTATACATCAATAATAAGAAGACATATATTTAACTCAGGAGATGAAATATTTCTACAAGAAACACTATAAAACACTGGTGAAAGAAATGCAGATGACACAAACAAAGGGAAAAACATCCCATGCTCCTGAATCAGAAGAATTAATATCATTAAAATGACCATATCATCCAAAGCAATCTACAGATTCACTGCAATCCCCATCAAAATATCAACATCATTCTTCACAGAATTAGAAAAAAACAATTATAAAATTCATATGAAACCAAAAAAAGAGCCTAAATTGCCAAAGCAATTCTAAGCAAAAAATAACAAAGCTGGAGGCATCACATTACCTGACCTCAAATTATACTACAAGGCTATAGTAACCAAAACAGCATGGTACTGGTATAAAAATAGGCACATAGATCAATGGAACAGAATAGAGAATCCAAAAATATCCACAGCCACATATCCACAGCCAACTGATCTTTGAAAGGTTGACAAAAGCATCTACTGGGAAAGAGCACCCTTTTCAATAAATGGTGCTGGGAAAATTGGATAGCCATATGCAGAAAAATGAAACTAGACTCCTATCTCCCACTATATACAAAAATCAACTCAGGATGGATTAAAGACTTAAACATAAGATCTGAAACTATAAAAATATAAGAAAAATCTTAGGGAAAACTATTCTGGACATTGGTCTAAAGAATTCATGATTAAGATCACAAAAACACAAGCAAAAAAACAAAAATAGACAAATGGAACTTAATTGAACAAAAAAATCTTCTGCATGACAAAGAAATAACAGAGTGAACATACAACTTGCAGAATGGGAGAAAATATCTACAAACTACACATCCAAGGAACTCAAACAACTCAAAAACAACAACTAAAACAACTCCATTAAAAAGTGGGCAAAGGACATGAATAGACATTTCTCAAAAGAAGACATAAAAATGGCCAAAAAGCATATGAAAAATGCTCAACATCACTAGTCATCAGAGAAATGCCTATTAAAACCACAATAAGATATCATCTTACCCCAGTCAGAATGGTCATTATTAAAAAGTCAAATAATAACAGATGCTGGTGAGGATACAGAGGAAAAGGAACACTTATATGCCATTGGTGGGAAGGTAAATTAGCACAACCTCTATGGAAAACAGTACGGAGATTTCCCAAAGCACTAAAAATAGAACTGCTATTCAATCTAGAAATCCCACCACTGGCTATTTACCTAAAAAAAATCATTGCATCTAAAAGATACCTGCACTTGTATGTTTATCACAGCACTATTCACTATAGCAAAGATTTGGAATCAACATAATTGTCCAGCAATGGATGAATGGATATAGAAAATGTGGTCTATATCACAATGTAATACTACTCAGCCATATGAAAGAATGAAATCATGTTTTTTGCAGCAACATGGATGGAATTGGAGGCCATTATCTTAAGTGAAACAACTCAGAAAGTCAAATACCACATTCTTACTTTTAAATGGGAGCCAAATAACGTATACACAGAGACATAGAGTGCGGAATAATAGACCTCGGAGCCTCAGAAGGAGGGGAGGTGAGTAAGGGATGAGAAATTACTTAATAGGTATAATATATATTATTTGGGTGATCATTACACTAGAATCCCAGACTTCACCACTATGCAAAAAAAGAAAAAGAAAAAAACAAGAAGGCAAACAACATAATTTAAAAATGGACAAAAATTTGAATAGGATCTTCATAAAAGAGGATACACAAATGGCCAATAAGCACATGAAAAATATACAACATCACGAATCATTTGAGACGTACAAATTAAAAACCACAATGAGATAACCCTTCACACCTACTAGGATGGCTAAGATTAAAAAGACTGACCAAACTAAGTGTTGGCGAGGATGTGGAAAACTGTAACTTTCATACACTGCTGGTGTACACACAGACTTGTATACAAATGTTCACAAAAACTTTATTTATGATAGCTAAAAACTAGAAACAGGCCTACTGCCCATCACAGTGACTGGATGAACAAGTTGTGTTGTGTTTATATAGTGGAATACAGCAATAAAATGATGAACTAATACATACAACATGATGAATCTCAAAAACATGCTGAGAAAAACAATCCAAGCACCAAAGTACATGTTATATGATGTCATTTACATGAAAGTCCAGAAAAAAAGAAAGCTAATCTGTCATGATAAAAAGCGGATCATTGCTTGCCTAGGGCAGGGAGTCAGAGAGGCTTAACTGCAAAGGGTCATGAGGAAACTTTTAGGGGAAATGGAAATGTTCTACATCTTAACTATGGTGGTGGTTGCACAGATATATACATTTGTCAAAACTCATAAAAGTGCACATTTATAAGGAGCAATTTTATTGTATATAAACAATAATAAAGTTGATTTTTTAAAACTGGCTTTTCCCAAGAAGTAGTCCTAATATTTGTTCATTGCACTGGTATATGTGTGTGTCCATTAGATCAATTCACAGTATTTGAGATTAGTAAAGTAGGCAGACAACGATAGTCACTACATAGTCACTAACGCAGTTTTATCAAATTTACCACACCAGTCTTGAAAGATGGTCTGTGAACAGAGAAGTTTCTGTGGTCCATAAGATTGTAGAAAGACTCAGTATTCTACCTATACATTCACATTATATATCGCCATAAAAATAATTCAGAAAGTCCTACAGTAAATAAATATTTACTTTTGCCAGCCTTTCTTAACTTATTGGATCAAGGAATACATAGTGGAACACAGTTTAGGAAGTGCTCAATTAGTTCATAAATGTCAATCTAGAGGGAAGTTTCTAACTCGGTTCCACTTAGAATTTTCAATCATCAACATGTATGTCAAATCTCAAAAAGAGTGATTTAGTATGTAGCATTTTTCACATGTATTTGAGCATGGTCTCTTTTTTCAGCTGCATCTTGCCAAAATGGTGTTCAATTTCATTTTCTTCCAGAAGAAATTTTCTAGGGGTCTATCCTTACAAACAACTTGGCCAAATGGCAAAAACATAATTATAAAATTTTCATAAGCTAGTTTTAAAAAAAAGAGAGAAATATGATAGAATTTGAACTCACTAAGATCTGGACAGCCAAAATTGTTGAGATTTAAAAACAAATTCTACTGGGTTTGAAAAGTAATTTGTTAAGTGTATATGTTTTCTGGGGATACGGGGAAGACCAGGCCTTGAAGTTTTAGTTGACAGTAAATTCAACCAAAAGTATGTTACTGTATCAAAAGCCAATTGAACCGTAGTCTACAAAATTAAGAGAATGATATCAAGAATAGTAGGTAAGAGAATTATTGTAGCTAAGCACCACTATAAACCTACAAGCCAGTGAAAGGTCTGTGGATGATGTCAAAAGAAAAGGGTGCAAAGTCTGAGGAAAAGAATACACAGGAACCATGGTAATGGCCTCCAAATATGTGGGGAAATTTCATGGAACGTCATGAAGGTGTCTTGATAGCCAGCTTCTAGGCCCATTTTTTTAAAGCTCTGGTTGCACCTAACTAGGACTCTCTTAATTGAAAGGGAAATTTGTTCACAGGTCCACAGGGAAGATCAGGTTTAATAAAGATGAAGGGGGCTCTGGGACAGGGAGCCAGAAGCCCGGCAGGGCCACACACAGGAGCAATCTGGTCCCCAACCCCCACCACTGTGACTAATGAGGAAGGACCAGACTCGTCCTCATGTTCTTGCAGTTGCAGCCCTCACTCAAGATTCAAAATCCCATTAAAGAACATTCAATAAGTCAGACCAAATCATGCATCTGGTCCTGGCTGTAAGAAGGGATGAAGAAAGAAAGGCTGCAGCATCTTTCATGGGAGGTGAACACAACCTCTTCTATGACAAAACACAATAGGGGTGCTCCCCCAAAAGAAATAAGAGTGCTTCTTGGAAGCTAGAAGTTTAGCTGTGAGACAGCCAAAACTACTAAATGTTAGATGAAGAAACTAGAAGAGGCTGGACTCGTTTCGAGTTCTTCCAGAGGACAAAACTAGAAAAAATGAGGCAGATGGATTGCAGTCAATAACCTAACTTAAAAGAATTTAGTAGCAGTTCTTACTGTACCAGAAGAAAATAAAGATCTCTTACCAGATTGGGAGCACCGTGTCATCTTAGTTATCACAGCAGCAATGAGATGGCTGTTGGTTTGGGACATCATACGGAGTCTCCTACTTGGAGAAGGAGTTTATGCTAAATTAACTCCAATCAAAGATTCTTCCCCAGTGTGGGAAAGGCAACGATTATTCAGACTCATCCAGCGAAAACTTTAAAATCAGTAATGAGCAAACGAGGAAATTTTAAAAGTGACCTTAGAGATCATCTAGAACAAAAACAAATGTCATCGACAGGAGAACCGAGACCTGGAGAGATAAAATGATTTTTCCCTCCAAGGACTCGCAGTGAACGAATATCAAAAGAAATGTAGAACCTAGAATCTCGATGCCTTCGACCCACCCTTCTCTTGTACAAAACACTGCTTCCTTTCCTAACTGAACAATTTCACTTAGTAATAGACATATAAAACTTAGAAAAATGTATCCAACTAGAAAGAAATCCCCGAATCTACCTATTATTAGTAGAATTAATGTGAACACAGGAAAGTGCACTCATATGGGGGAGAGGGAAGAATTTGAAAGAGGAGAAGGAGACAAGATAAAAAATTTATTCAAACCTAAATGAATTTATTTTTCTGATGTAATCTCTAAATTACCGACATGTCCTTTGTTTTGATGCTAACCTTTTCCGGTAATTAAAGTTTTGGTGTTTAAAAAAAAATGCCTTTGACTACTAGCAAGACCTCAGGAAAATGTCACTGTGAAGGCAAATTATTTTCATGTGCTTAGCAAACTTTTTGATTGATGAAAAATCAATACTTCACCGATTCTTCTTGCAGGTGTTGTTTGTCTGATATGTCTCCTATGTCATCCAGATACAAGAGTTTAAACACTACTTTAATGAGAAAAATACCCTGTGGCTGATCTGGAACTGCCTTAAATGGATTTGTAGCTGATAAGAAGTTTGCTTGAAATGTTTTTTTGAAGAACAAATCCATTATTCGTTGCCACTTTTTTTAAGGTCCGTCGAGAAATTAGCTTAATTATTCTTTTGGTTGCCAGAAGAGAGCAAATCTTCCTTTCTTGAGAAAGAAGGGCAAATGCCATTATTCACTAGGTTTGAACAATTCTTTCATAAATCAGAATACTTAAATTGGTAGATGAAACCATTAGACACTTTTCTGTGAAAGATAGAGTACATGACATTAATTCTGCCTCCTCAATGTAGAGGAAGAAGAAAAATAAGAGTTTCCTTAAAGGTTGTGTCAAAATATCGAGATAAAATGTAGAAACCTTAGCCATTCGCAGATGTCATGAATATGTCTAATAACTCTGTTGCCTCCTATCTCCTTTCAAATTAATGTGGGGTATAGATTCTTCAATGCATCTTGAAATACAGTGTCCATTAGCAGTCAAGGATGGGTTAGCATGACCCAGAAACACTCATTTAAAAGAAAAACAAGAGAAAAATGAGAAGGAAGAAGAAAGGACATTAATGGACAGGGAAAAAGAAGCCATCCAAAAATTAGAGCCTCTCATCACTATTATTGTTCTCTCCATACAGGTCCATAATTCCACAGGTAAGATGGCCTATCATAGCTCCTTCTCGGCTAGCCTAGTTTCCTTTGAAACTTGTCCAACAGGACAACAGGACAAGTTTCCAGCCAAGCTTGTGAACAGCCAAAGTCTTTCTCATTTTAATGTATTTACCTCGGGGGAGGTTGGTCATCACCTTTCTTTAGATCCGTGATGTTTGAACAGGAAATGCTCCTACTGAACTAACTCTGGAAGCCATCTGGGAGGAACACTGTTTGCACAGCACTTTCCAAAATAGTAGCATGGCAGGCTTCCCAATACACAGCCACAACATCCTGTGGAATCAGCTGAGCCTTTGATAAAGCTAACAAACAGCTTGAATTAGAACAGTTTGGGGTGGGGGTACTCAAGGCAGCAAAACTTTTGTTCCTAGCATCTAGAACAGTGCTCTTCTTACATCACAATCCAGATAGATCTGAAATGAAAGTTTGACCCCCAAAATTCCTCGCTTACCACAAACATGCTACTTTCCTCTATTTCATTTTAATGCTTTTTGTGACCCATTAAGCTGACTTCATGATCCTCTAATTAGTTACAACCCACAATCTAAAAAGCACCGCTCTAGAACATGGAGAACTTCTCTCCTGATCTCGAGTCATTTCAAATGGCCCCGTTTTAAAGATTCTGCAGTAATGCTGCCCATTAGACCCGCCTGAGGGTTAGGAACCAATCCTCTAGTCTAGAGCAACTAATGAGAAAACTTACAAGTTCCTTTATTGAAATATGCTTTTTGAAAAAAATCTCTCCCTGCAAAGTTATTTTACATATAAATTTGCCAGTAAATAGGCTTGTTTATCAGTTCGGCATACTCAGTACATGATCATGTATGAAGCACGTTACAATCTGTTTTTCCACTTGAGCGGCAGAATTCCTAACAGCCGGGAGGCCTGAGCAGCTTGGCCTCCTGCCATGGACACAGTGTCACATCAGGGTTATTACAGAGCTGCCTTCAGGCTGCGTGACCTTTCCCCTAGTAAGAAGTATTTCCATGAACAGAAACTAGAAGCCTGAGAGCTGACGCACGGAAAGTTATTGCTGCTCTACAGCAGTGACCCTTCACCTACTAAACTTCCCCTTGTTGACTCCACCGCCAGGCGCCCCGCCCTGGCTGTGGGTGTGGGACTGACCTCTAACCCACTTGGCCTGCTAGAAAGAGGCCCAGCATCTGCTTAGCTTCCTCAGGACAGTCTGTTTCTTCCTTCCAACATAATGGTGATAAAAACTATACATGGTGGAGAATAACTTTACTTTTATTTTTAAATAAGAAATGAAAACAATCCCTTTGCTTCAAAACACATTGCATTTTGAGGAACCTATTTGTTGGAAGAAGAGGTGAGAGAATCCTAGTGTTCAAGGAGTGAAAAAGAATGAAAAAAGGGGAACCCAAACCTTTCCTATTTGCATTTTCCCTTTGCACTTGGCAATAACTGTTGAAAAACAGCCAGGCCCTTTTTGTCAATCAAGAATGTAAATGTTACCCAAATTCAGCACTGTTAGATCCTCAAGTTTATTTTCAAAATGGAAAAACTAAAGGAGGAAAGGAAGTGTGTGTCTGTGTGATCGTTGCTAAAACTGAAGGCAGCCTACTTTTCTCTCTGGCAAAGTCTAACCCATGCTTCAGAGGACATCAGGTAAAATCAATGTCATTTAAAAAAAACAGACCATTGAGTTTCTTGCATCTGTTTGGTTTGTTTTTGAACTCAGTTTCACACAGTTGCCTGGTTTTGGCCAACAGGGCATTCTTACTTCTAAAGTGCCAGAAAGAGTGATGGAAAAAAAAAATCTTACAATCCTCGAGCCCCAGAAAAGTATGGCAAAGATTTCTGTATAAACTGAGATTTAGAAAACCCTTTTTTCCTACTAGCTATATGACTTAGGTGATTTTACTCCTCTACCTCTGTTTTTCCTCTGCAAATGAAAATGTTGGATTCAGTGAATGGTTTGCATGTTTGCCACTGACAGTTTCTTTAAGGGACAGTTCTTCCAAATGGAGAAAGCGGGGTGGAGGAAGGATGCTGCTGCAGGCCAGGACACCCCACTGGAGGTTGCTTGGACCCCCACCCAGCTCAGGGATAACAATAGTTGCATCTCCCAAACTTAATTCACTTATTCATTGATTTCTAGAGTGCCGTGTTGAGTGGAATCCCAAGTCCATGCCAGACCAAATAGGAAAACATATTATGATCTATTATTAGTGATGGCAGCCACAGTTGGAGAGGGAGGGCTAACCAATTGCACAATATGTAATTGCTTAAACTAGTATTTCCAAACAAACAAAAAAATTTTAGTATGACATCTGGGTATCTGTTCTTTTACTGCCAAACATGTAGACATAACAATGCATTGCTCATACAATAGGATTGTGCCCATGAATTGATTGAATTAGCCAGGCAGTAAGGAATATTTGTGCAGCTGACTGAATTTTCCAATTTTCACCTGGATAGTCAGTGATGATGATATGGCTTTTACCACCCCTGCCCTGGGCTAAGCAAAGAAATCACATCAGAAAGTGACCTCTAAAATTTGTCTTTCTGATGACCTGGTGCTGATCATGACCCTTTTACTGTCTGGAACCCCAGAAAAATTTCTCTAAGGCAGCCAACCAATGCTACACAAACCAAGGCTGGACCTTGGCAAAACCTGGAGTTTTCTAAGCGAAAGAATTTTATGTGACTCTGTGTGTAGAAGGAGATACAGGGAGAAGAAATGTCCTGTTCAGTGATAATCTCAGGAAATGTATACAATGATCATCAGCAATCGGAAAAAAGGAAAAAGGCAGAGAACTAACTGGAAGCAAAGTTTCAGCCGGCAGTGGCTCAAGAGCAACCCCAGAAGACAATGGGCAGGAATGATAACGGAGAGAAACTGATTGCAGGCTCCTCAGGTTTTGAGTCTCCAAGCCTCTCGGTATGCCCAAGGGGGTTAGACATAGAAGGCAGGAGAGCTGCTGATCCATTTTCCTGTCCTGATTCTGCCTTCCAATTGGGTCAACAGCCTGTTTTGAACAGATATTTGTCAAATTCTTCTACCTGTTCTCTTTTCATTTCAACTTTTAGAGTACTATTTATCTTCTCTACAATTAAGAAGTGATGCCTATTTCATTGTTTAACATTTGTAAAAGCATTTAAAAAGCAAATGTAAATACTAGTAATTCTGTCACTCAAAAATAACCACTATGAACAATCTGGTGTATTTTCTTTAAGCATACATTTGTACATATGTTTGTGCATATAACATTCAAGATATTAAACATATATGTTCTCCACCAGCATTTCTTATGATCCCTTGATCCTCTCCCCCATTTTGGCAACTGGGCCATGACTCACAGAAGCAGAAAGTACTTATATAAGTTTGAGAAACCTGCTTCAATGAGCCATTAAGATACAGGTTTTCCTTTTTCTCAGATCCACAAAGCCAATGTATGGTTTTTGTGATCCACCCACCAACCCCCTCTTGGAGCTCATCCAAACTGTTGTCTAGTATCCTCCAATTTTTGTTCTCTTCTACACCCCTGTAACCAGAGAGTATCTTCCAGTTCAAGAGGTAATAGTGGATGTGGCATCCTGGTAGCTCAAAAAAAAAAAATAATAATAATGGGAAATTTGATTTGATTTATTGCATTTTCACTATGCTATGAACCCCTTCAAGGTCTACACTTCTGAAACTCATTTTCTGCACCAAGACACTAGGAAAATTGTAGGAATAGAAATGGCTAGAAGGGGGTGGGGGTCAGGCAAAGAGGCCTGAGATAGCCCTGTGGAGTTTCCTGCAGCCCAATGTGTTACAGTCACAACAGAGGGACACAGAGGTAGATGGAGAATGAGACCATGGTTCCGTGTGTTTCAGGAGCAACAAACTGAAATGCTGCTCATGGATCCAAGAACAACTAGAGGTCACAGAGAAAGCCAGACTCTAATGCGTCTTTTGGATGGGAATGAGGCACAGTGGAGCAGCAATTTGCATGAACCAATAATCTAGGACTAAATTTCATGGGAAACATCCCAATAGATGCTAGCATGGCTAGATGACACCAAGCACTACATGTCTACCTGTCCTGATACTTTGGGCCTATAGGATGAGAACATAGAAGCATCCCCAAGGAAAAGAACAGTTAAATCTCATGTTAACCAAAAGGCCTTATAATGGACATTAAACTGACTTACAGGAAATTGAAAGAAAACAAAGTATCAACACTTAAACATTTGACATTGATGGACTAAAATGTACAGCCATTCTCTATATTTGGAGTGGTTTAACTAGGGTTGGTTCGCCATGTGAATGAAACAGAGGAAGATGGTTAAGGGTTTTCCACGAGTATAATTACGGTGTTGGACCATGGAGTCCATGCTGGATGAGAGGGGAAGAGAAGACATAAGAAGAATGAAGGAAAGTGAAATGGGAGCCTCAGTGAGACTTTGAAAGGCTCGAGGGCAGGAAGCTGCATTAGGCAAGGACGGCTTTCAGACTATGATGCATATATGATACCTGTAAAAGAAAAGGGGGGACTGAGGAGCAGAATTGAGCTGGGATAGACTCATGCTGAGATGCAGATTTCTTAGCCAACCCACTAGGGGCCTCCAGAGCAAAGAATTCTCATCAGAAGAGTTCTACATTAAGGAGAAATGGCCAGGCCCTTCTAGGCGCTTCTCCATCACTGTAGACTGCCTGGGAAGAGTGTGGCCTCAGCTCAAATGCTGCCTGGAGCCTAAAGGTGCTGCATCTGAACGCTGTCAGCTAATTGAATTCCTCGTAACTATTAATAGCAGCAAGCTCTTTGTCGAAAGAAGACTTAAGGAACAGACCTTCAAGGCTGCTGCAAAGACCTCCCTCATTCATTATATCAGCTGCATAGTATTTTAGTGCATGGGTGTCTCATTTATTTGCACCCATGGATTGCCATCCATTCCTTTATGAGTAGACAAGTTGTTTGTTTTCAAATTTTTGTTCTTATAGGTAATACAATGAATAATCTTGTACATATATCTTTATTCTCTCTGTAGGATAGGATTCTAGAAGTGAAATGACTGAGACCTGTCTCAGGGTACCTATCCTTAAAATTTCTATAGATTCTGACAACTGCCTTTCAAAACTTTTTGCCAATTTTATACTCCCATGAAGAATATAAAAGGGAGTTAAATTTCCCCAGGCCTTGCCAATAAGAGATGTTATTAGCATTTTTCCTTATTTGCCAATCTGATGGTAGAACAGTGATGTCTTATTATAGTATTATTTTCCTAATTACTCATTAGTTTCAGCATGTTTTCATATGCTTAGTGCACATTTGTTTTCCTTCTTTAGTTAATTTTTCATTTCCTTCGCTCACCTTTCCTTATTGTTTTGTACAGGTAAACATTAAACACAACTGGGAAATTTCTTAGAGGGAAAAAAGTATGCTTAACCTGTATTTGGAGCTGAGGCAAAAATTCTCCTTGTCTTCCCATGAAAAGTTAAGATGTGTTAGCTTCAGGATTCATTTTCTTTTTTTCTGAAAGCATTGGAGCCGCAAGTGCAAAAAGAAGAATGAACCATTTTGCCATGTTGTTGCTTTAGTGAGGGGAAAGATTTTGGCTTTGATAAGTATAAAGAGGCCAAGAATAAAACAAAGGGATGCTCCAGAAGGAACTATTGTGCACAGAAAAAAGTGAGCTAGAGGTGAAGGCTGATAGGAGAGGGAAGCCTTGTATAAAGACACAGGACAGAATCTCACCCATCTATCCTCACTCACTTCCCAGCAATGGCTTTTGAGTTCTCATCTTTCCTTCACTGGTAATTAGTCATGGCTCTCCCATGGTTTCTATTAACTCAGCGTTCCTAAACAAGCTCATCATTTGTGCTACGTTTCCTTTGTGAACCTATCCTTTCCTCCTGATGCTTTTGACTTATGAACCTCCCCCCAGTAGCATAGGCTTAGATTAGAACATCAGAGAACCTTTTTAAATTCTTCCTTATCAGTTTTCGCAAAGCATAGAGATCCTACCAACAAATGGCTCTTTTCATTCCCTCCACTCAGTGCTGCCACACCTCTCTTCTTTGTATGACTGTGAAGGTCCACTCAGCCTTCATAACTCAGATGACACGTCACTTCCTCCAAGAAAGTCTTGTCCGGCTGCTTGCCTCCCAGTACATATACCTTATATACATCATCTTTATTTGAGATTATTTGCATTTCTTTCTCCTATCCCTGAAGACAGGGATCATCTTTATGTCCCCAGCATCGATGATAGTGACTGGTACATAGTTGGTGTTCAATAAAGTTTAGTGAAATTGTTTAAGTGTTAACAAATTTGAGAAGGGAACACATTGCTTCCTGCTTAAAGGGCTTCAACAGTTCCTCTATGTCTACTTTAAGAATCTCAAAATCCTCATACCCATATTTCAGCCTTTCATAATATAACCCTAATCTCACATTCCCTCTGCCCTTAGGGTACCACAGACAGCAGCTAGATTAAACTTGTCAATATTTCTCCAATATATTCCAAGCTGCTACATCTGTGCTTTTGCTCAGTTTCGGACATTCTTCCTCACTGTTTACCAATAATTTGCCAAAATCTTGCTCATCCTTCTAAGGTCATCCCAAAGGCCCGTTCTCAGAGGTAGCATTTCCTTATCCCCAACACAGCACTTCCTTCAAACACCACTGAACATCAATAGCATAACCACTGTCTGGCGCCACCACTGTCACCGCCGCCACCACCACAACCAGTGTTGCACAGTACTTGAACCTCTCTTATGGACTGTTTTTTTTATTTTATTTATTTCAGCATAATATGGGGGTACAGATGTTTAGGTTACGTGTGTTGCCCTTGCCCGCCCTCCCCCCCTCAGTCCAAGTTTCAAATACGTCCATCCTATTGCGTGGTGTGCATTGCACTCTTTGTGTACACATATACCCGTCCCCTCCTCCCTCCTCCCCACTCCCTGGACTGTTTTTTTAATGCCCTGAATTATAGCTTTTTGCCCTGTGGATTCATTGAAAGTCCCATGAA